>CABFVX010002073.1:112762-129163 GCA_902151425.1 Timema shepardi | reverse complement strand
ATACACACCTTCCCACATCCCAATCAAGAAAATCCTCCCCAAATCCCGAGACCCAGCGCAATCATTCAGTAATCACCAATTTCACCTCACAGTGTAATTATTATACAATGTTATGTACATGGTTAAGTTCATTCACGAGGTCAGGAGTCACGTTAAAGACTCTATACTCGAACACAAATATAGCCCTTTCGCAGGCGGCCTAGCTTGGCATTACTGTCAAGGTGGATGTCCTGAGTCGGGCTACAAAATCATACACCTGTAGCATTCTACAGGCTCATTTCATTGGTTCCATTTCATCAGATTATAAGTTCATTCGCGAGGTTAAGAGTCATGACAATGACTCGGTACTCTAACAACAAATCAGCCCTGCCCAGACAACCGGGCTTGACTTAACTGTCAATACAGACGTTCTGAGTCGGACAACAGCCGAACGGCGTCAGAGACCAGTCGGAGAGTGGTTAACCAACCCGGGTGCGCCGTTTGAAAGAGCTTAATAAATTGTCGTGTTTTGTAAAGAGAAATTTTGTCTGAACACCCTCTCATTCCACCGTCATTCTCTACCTCCCACCGCGACTCACGTTGAGGGGACTCTAGACTACTTTCCACCCCGACTACCACTGTGGAACCATCTCGCCGACTTTTACCTACCTCTATCTACACGTGTCTGAACACAACGATGCCGCCGTCATGACATCAACCAATTACCCCCGAAGTCACAGGAAGGGATAACAATGTTAATTTAAGATAATATCTACAAATACTGAAAATAGCTTCCTCCTTCCCCATGATAGAAATGTGTATCAATATTAGACAATTGCTGCCAATAGTGTAAGTAGGAATACGTACTCCAGGCATTTCTATTCTATAGACATATCATGCCACACCTTTTGACTAAATTTATTATTGATTTATATTATAAGATAATCAATGAACATAGTACTATCGTATCCATAGATTACAATTTTGTAACAGTTGTTATCACAATTTTCTGGCATTCCCTTCTGAACCCAAGAATTTATTTCTCAGATGCCTTTACATTCTTTAGGTGTTTCACTGTACTGAATCCTAGGTTAATGTGTTTTAACTTAGGTAGATTTTCACACCATTTAAGATCCAGAGCAACAAGTTTACTACCACAATCAGTAGATTTAACAACATGCCTCATTAGACTTCTTAAAAGGTACTGTACAAGTAAGGAATTAGGGGGCCTTGCAGACTGAAATTTTCATAGGAATGGCTCACATTCTTCAACCAAGGTCTTAAAAAAAGATAGTTTACATTTGATAAATTTGTTGTCTGTGTGCTAGTGACACTTTCATTAGTTTGGTATGAGGCAATTTAGAGGTGTGTACGAATTTGTTTATGTTATCAACTACAATTAAAGCTTGTTCTAAGCAAGTGACATTTTCAACCCACCATAGCCACAACCAAATTAGGTGTAGCATGCCAGTTATATAACATGACATCTACAATTAAAATTCCATATATACAAAAAAACAAAATAACATATACTAATCTATTCCAATAAGATGTGTCAGGTGTTGACTCCCTGTGAATTGAGTTACCGGGAAACGCCCAAGCGTCGAGAAAAATTGCCCCAGTGGAACATATCGGCACCGCGAGCATTTTCACGTCTTGACCAAAGGGCACACATCAAAGAAAAGAAAGATAATGGTCTCTGCTCACCACACCTCTAACAGCGCTAGTGAGAAAGTGGATACATTATAAAACTCTAATCCCCCTTCTCCCCTTAGATCTCACGATGTAGTCCCATTGTGAGCAAGTTCTGTTGCTATATAACGGATTCCCTGTTACTCGCATTTTTGTATTCTATTGTATTTATTCACCGAAGAAAGAACTACGAGGTAAAAACTTCAGCACCGAAGACTACTGGTGGCCACGATGTGTCCGGCATCAGACCTACCACCACGTCACAGATGAAGCCTCTTCTGAGACTTTAAATATCTGTATCACCTGTTTAGAGAATACATAAGATTCTAAATTCCGTTTCTATGTCCATCAGACATAGTTTCATGTATTAGAATGTCTTGTTTAATTTTCAATGTTGATTAGATATTGAGTATCATGTCAGAATATCTGACGTTGCTTTCTTATGTCCATCAGACATAGTTTTGTGTATTAAAATGTCCTGCTTTATTTTCTATGTCGATTAGACATAGTGTATAGTGTTAGAGTGTCTTGAGTTATTTTATATGTTCATAAGACACAAATTTTAATGTCAGAATGTCTAACATTATTTTCTATATCCATCAGACATGGTTTCTTTAGTCAGAATGTCTGACGTTATTTTCTATGTCCATCAGACATAGTTTCTTGGGTCAGATAGTCTGACGGTTATTTCCCTATCCGCATAAGGCATAGTTTAAATACGAGAGGTCTATGCTCTACTTATATATAAGACCAGGTGATTGTGTATATTGAGTCCATGAATTTGATTTCCTTTTCTAATCCCTTATGAAATTGTTATATTTTTATGACATCCTAAACAATATGATCACGTTGAGGATCTCTTTATGGTTACAATAAGATCATCTAACACTTTCTTCTTGGACCTAGTTAGGTCAGTGACTGATTTTTGTGTAGCTATTTACGGTGCACAACCTGTGGGAACACTACTTGATTGAAGTAGTGGCTCGCGAGAATAATGCTTTGTTCCGGCCCCTTCAGGCGCCATATGAATTTAAGTGTACAAAGATAGTTTGTACTAGCTATTGTATGCCCTGGTTATGGGTAGATGTATAAATGTACTATTGTTAGTTCCGGCAGAACTCATTAAGAAATGACCAGCCTTAGTAAAATACTGTGTAGTTGCCTGATTGTTAACCAACTATGATTTATAAAATGGAAGCTCCTCTTATAAAATATTATTCTTAGGTTTTTCTTAACTCTCCATGAGGGTTGATACAAGAAAGCTAGATAGCTAGCTTGAATAATATTTTTCTTAATAACTCTAAGATATAGGATTTGATGCTATGTTTCTATTTTCAATAGTTTCACTATTATTCATGATTAGATCTCTCAGGTATTAGTCGGATACTAGCCTGGCTAGATTGTCTTTATGTATATTGCCTAAAACTTAATTCCATTCTTTACTGTTGCCAAGTTGTAGCAGACGCTCCTTTGTTCGAGTAAAAGCGAATATCCCAATTTCTAGAGTTATTAAACTAAAGGAAAGTTCTATCCAACTTCAGTCAGTTCCTTGTCTACAAAGTGTTAATATCTATTCATCTAACCCAATGTTTTCTACCTCAATAACGAAATACAGTTATCATTAATTAATCAAATTAAAATCTTTTCTCTCATATGTAATTCTATACCTTTTTGTTTACTTTTTAATAAACTTATATGTTATACTTATATATAAATATATGTGAGATGCATTTTCCTTCATTATCCTTCATCAATTATAACTTATGTTATAGTAATAGTCTCTTTTTCTAAAGTCTGTTCACGGTAGGAATTGTTTTCTGAAAGTGCTTTTTCCCTACCAGAAATATATTATATAGTAGGATATTGGTAGGAAAAAGGACCTTTCAGAGAGTAATTCCTACCATGAATGGAGTATACATGATAGGAGATGCGACGATTCACAGGTTTCAAAAATAAGAAGTTACATTACATAATATACCATCTTACCACAAAATAATTGATTTATTTTTGAAGACACCGTGAAGAAAATAATCTTCACTAAAAACTTTCCCTGATTTTCCATGATCAATTTTCATTTCTCTGACTTTCCAGGTAAGTAGCAGCCTTTATTTCAAAGGTACTGAATTCAATTTAGGAATAATATATAATGTATCTACATTTAAAAATCTATAAATTAACTTTTAGGTATTTTAATTAATTATATTAACTTATAATGCAAGTATGATTACCATATTTTAAAGGTAGTGAATTAAACTTAAGAATACTACATGCTACCTACTAAGCTAAGGTGATGGATGAGTAGGGTACTTATTATGCTATTGTTGTAAAAATGATAGAAGTAGAATGGAGACGACATTTACACACATTTGGATGGGGGTGAAAGGACAAGTCGGGGAGAGTGGGAAATAATTTAGGAAAAAGATACTCAATAAATTCGGCCAGGCTCCAAACCCTAATGTCCCAATCACTGGAAAACCAGAATTACTTAATGATCTTGATCATGTGCTCATTAGCGTGGGTAATAATAATGTCAATGCTGCTAACATCAACAATATTATATTCTCTTATGAGTTAAAATTAGGGGTCTGCGATCTTGAGCTTTTTCATTATAGTCAAACTCGAGTCAAGTATTTCTAAAATATGCCGAGTTTTAATGTAGGCTTATTCATAATTTTAAAATGTTAAGCGTATATATTTGCTTATTTTAAATGTAAATAGGTATAACATCTTTAAAATGTTAGATTTAAAATATAAAGACGACTAAAATACATGTTATTAAAATCAGAATGACACTCAAACTTATAAATATAAACACTTTTATAGAAAAAGTTAATATACCGAAATATCGGTTTTTAAATTAGAAATAACACTCATTCTTAAAAAAAAATAATAATAAATAACTAAAAAAATTTTTATGGCTTAATTGAAAAAATAATTAAAATGGTTTCAACACTCCTGTCTTCAAGGACATTAAAATTACACTAACGATTATCAAAAAAAGGAATAAAATGATTAATCACATTATTGCTTGGAAATGACAATAATATTGTAGAATCACTCCAAAATAATGTAAGTTAAGTGCTAGTGAAGGAAGTCAACATTAAATGATAAGCTAGATCTAGATACAAAAAAACACCTCTCTTAAGTTCTTCAAACACTTTTACACTTACCACTTCTTCAAAAACCCCAGAGTAGCACCTTGTTTTGAATTTTCAGAAAAAATACTTTTTCACTAATGTATCTACATAGTAAAACTAAGTATTTCTGAAAATTCAAAACAGTGTGCAACTGTGGAAGTTTGAAAAAGTGGGAAGTGTAAAAGTGTAAGAAGAAAGAGAGAAGTTTGTTTGATTATATCTAGGCCTAACCTAACTATCCTTTCAGGTTGGCTGCTTTAACTATCACTTTACATTATTGTAGAGTGTTTCTACACTGTTTTGATAAAAAGTTAATAAAAGTGATATTTTAATAAGCTAATATTTTCTCAAAAAATGCTTCGGTAAAATAATTTACCCTATAAGAAAACATAAGAATCATAAACAATTGTAAATTTGAAGTGTTTCATATTTCATTTATTATTATTTAGTGTAATTGTCCATGATCACGTCTTCTGTTCCATTCCCTTTCCTCTATGCACAGTTGCAGATGCACGTTGTACAGGCTCTTGTTAAGACATTTTTTGATTGATAAATTTACTTAGATTAAATTTTTAATGCTTATAAAAGTTGATGCTCATACTTTAAAATTAAAAATAATATTTCTAGCAAACAATATGAACTAAAACTTAGTTAATGCTGTTTTAATATAAATGTGGTATGTTTGGCAAAGGATTTATTGCTATAAATAAGACCAAAATTGATTTTAGACATGTTAACCAACATAATTCTTTAACTAAATAGTAACTAAACTAGTGTTAGTTTTGTAGCTAAATGTATTAATTATTTTAAATATCTTAAGTTATAAATAATTTAATATAGTAATATATTATCGACATTACATTTTTAGTTCAACATAAATTATTATTTTAGAAAGGAACCAAGTAAAAAGAGTAAAAAAAATCATTTAATTATTTAGTAATCTTCTTAGCTATTTTTAATTTTCATTGCTTTGTCATGTCAATACAAGTAAATAATTTCAATCAAGTATAATTCAAAATGGACGACAATATTGAATAAGTTTACCAGTAAAAGTGGTTGTAAGGCTCTATTACGTTATTAATGTGAAAATTGATATCCATTTTCAACAATTTGTTAATTAACTGAATCATTTATAAGTGGAAATTGCAATATTATCTCAATTAAATAGTCTATGATTACTATTGCGTTTTAAAAATTATTACTATGTAACCCGCCTTGGTGGCGTAGTTGGCTAACGCGCTTGTCGTGTTAAGCTCGACTGCTGAGGACGGGGAAATCGAGGTTCGAATCTTGGTAGGGTGAACTCAGGTTTTTTTCCCTTATGGTTTCCAACCTCCCTCCACGCAAATGCGGGTTCACTTCCTCTAATTCAACCTTCTTAATTCCTAATCCATTAGCGTAATTAGTACTTAAAAGTGTATAACCCGAACGGATAGTAAGACGCGGTGCTAAATAATAATAATAATTACTAAGTACATCAAGAGAAAGCCCAAAAATGTAGAGCCTACAAAACTGTCGATCACGAGCTTAAAGGATGAGCTTGAAATCTGAGTACGCACAGAGCCCTAGTTAAAATACAACATTTTTATAATTCAATGTTGTTTACAAAATGATTTATTATTTTTACTTTCTCATTTAAATGAAAATACTGTAATAGTGAGAAAAATCCAACTTCAAGATTTTGGTGAATATTGACATTTAATGTGCCTTGAACCTGATAAATTGGGTTTAGAAGTTGTGTCCCCCTATGTTTGTCTGTCTGTACCTGGTGCCATAACCAAAACAACTTGATGCAATTGGTTCAAATTTGATATTTTAGCATTATATGGCATTGCCTTCAGCTTATTTAGAATTTTAATTATAACCCTTAAAATAAGGATTATTTATTTAATATATAATTCGAAATTTTTCTAACAACTTTGATTTATATATATGGGTGTATTTGACATGAGATAATCTTTTAAACCTGTTTTTTGGGAGAAAATTTTCTCAAGGATAGTTACTAACATGGGTGTATAAAGAGGGTTCTGGGGGATCAGGAATCACTCATATTATGCCAACCTAGGGTGTTCATATATATAAACTTTTAATGAATAAAGTTATAGTAACATTTTATAATGGACGCCCTTAGAAAAATTAGCTCTCTGTGCCCTTGCCAGGCATCATTGGCAGGACCTGAAATTTCTTAAGACCTAAATAATAATGGTAGTCCAATTTAACCTTCATAAAACATTACTTTATTAGATGATTTTACATCCACTAGTTTAAATGTTCCTATCTGTGTGTGTTAATCATTATTTAA
This sequence comes from Timema shepardi, assembly GCA_902151425.1. NCBI lineage: Eukaryota > Metazoa > Arthropoda > Insecta > Phasmatodea > Timematidae > Timema > Timema shepardi. The sequence goes on along the minus strand of CABFVX010002073.1, from coordinate 122,053 downwards.
TAATGTTATTTTATACCTTTTTGATTTCCTCTTATAGGCAGGAGAATGAATTGTATTCATTAGTAATGGTATACATCCCAATATACCTAGCCTCGCCTAGCATAACCCATTTGTGGATACGATTACATTTTTTTAAATAGGTTTGGTTGTTTGAGAAACAATGGAATGGATATCATTCCAAATGGGTACAATTCTGATCCACCTTGTATTAAAGATGCAGCCATTACAATACCTCTCTGTCCAGTAGCAGTCATGTGTAATTTGAACTGTATTCTTTTCATTGTAAAAGCCATATTGTTTATTAATTATATTTATCTATTACCCTTGTTCCTCTACTTTCTTCTATATAGTTTAGTAGAAATAAAAGAAACATTTTTTTTTTAGTAAACGAATTTTTCTATTTATTGAGATGTGATTAGTTAGTATTATTTATCTACTACAAAAAGCTTATTTAGTTAATTTATAGGTTTTTTTAAAACTATAGTTGGTTAAAATTTGGCTTTGCTTAGTGATAAGAAGTATACAAAAGATGATAAATAAATCTAAAAGTTATTATCACATTTATTCATAAATATAAAAATTTTCACTTACACAAAATGCACACTCGTTTTAAAAATGAAATACCTATTCAAATATATACAGCATCAACTTACAGTATTGTATTTATTATCAGGATTATTAGGATCACATGAAGTAAAACGAATAAAGAAAAATATAGTTAATAAAATAAATAAACTAGAACAAAAAACATCTTTCAATTAAATTAAAAAAAAGTTAAAAAATGCCATCTAAATATGGGAATTGAAGCCATAACCTATAACTTAGTGTACCAATACTGTCCAGGAAACGTCCTGTGCTCAGGGTCGTTTTTCTCTCTTAGTTTAAGAGAGAGTCCAAGACAGACATGAAATCATAATCTCTTAAAGCTATCATTGAATCACAACCACCCGTAGCTCTAAAGCGACTTAATGCTGTTGATGGTACAAGATTTAACTGTACAGGGTCAACAATATATACAATTTGATTTAATTGAAAGATGTACCTAGTGATATCCGTACCGGTGACAGGTTTATTTTTACCTATTGAATAACAAATCGGATTGTATAACTGACCATGGATTTGGTTTGTTATTGTAGTAATAAATAGTCTGCAGTCATTAAAATAATAATCCAGTAAAAATAAAGTGTAAATACTGTTTTTTCTTAATATTAACTGGCAAATTTTTTCTTTCAGTGTATAGTTTGTTTACTATCAGAGTTATGGCTAGTCATTCTTCTATACATTCATTTGGGCCCCAGCATATTTTCTGGCCGAACCCACTTAGAAAACTCTTCCTCAGTCAAATATCCAAGTTTCAAGGCCGCTGCTTTCAGTGTTGTACCTTCTTTGTGTGCAGTCTTCGCAATTTGTGCAGACTGAAACAAAGATTAAATTAATCTACTAGATAAGACCACTCATAATAACTTCATGGAATTCAAAAATAAGCAATACTAAAAATATCTGTAAGAATATAAGGTATTCAACCAAAGTGAAATTAAAAAAACAATATTCTTTAAAAAAATGAATAATGTTATAACTGAATTTTTTAAAGTTCTATTGTTATGTTTACTAATGGTGTAGCCTTGAATAGTTATAATAAAATCCATCAAACAGACCCCACCTTATTAATTTACCACTTATTAACAGATAGCTTTTCAATTATTTACTCCAGCAACAAACAAATTAATTTTACAAAATTTGTAAAATCTTTGATACAAAAAAAAAGTGCAATATTCTAAATAACCTTTTTATTTAAATAATTAAATATTTTTCCTTCTTCTCTCCTGCCATTTTTTGGATTTCTTACCTTAATTTTCGCTGTATTTTTATTTAACACTATTCTGTCCTTCCTGTCTACTATTCTTCCTTTTATGTTCATAATATCTCAAACATGTTTGGTTAGACAAATTAAAGAAGAGCATTTAAATCAGCCAACATTCCCAGCTATATACACAAAGTCCCATATAACCATTCGCTAAGGGTCTAGAACTTAAGTCATGATAGTGTGAAACTAGTCCACATTTATGTTTCATTGCAGGCATATGTGAACAATGGCAGACCTAGTTAACGACAGCAAAGAACAAAGATATGTTGACCACATCCGTGCTAAAGTGTATTGAGAGGCAATGGCGGCTGGTGCAGCATTGATCAATAGGAAATGAATAACCAATAATAAACCAACCAACCAACCAATAACCAATAATGAATAACATCTGCACTAAGTTTAGAGAAGGACGGCCAGATATATTATCCCAAGAGAGTAATGATATTATAACATCTTACAGTGGAAAGCAAAGGCAGAACAACCACTATTGTAAAGGAAATCCAATAAAAGCGAGTGAAGACAGTTACCGATGAAACTATGAGTCGTTATTGATGGTGTGCTGGATTTAAAACCTTTTAATTTATTCCAAAACCTATGAGGAATGACTTGAACATCAAAGATTGATTATAGTTTTTCAATCACCTCGAAAACTGGAATAGAGATGGCTTCATGAATCTTGCTCCAAGTGACAAGTTTTTCCTTTGGACAGTTTGTTAACCTGATTATTAAAATGATTGTGTGTGATATCTCTCAATCACCGACATTGAGTCTGATGAGCCCTACCAAAAAATATCAAAGAAACCAGATTACATCGTGATACTTATCTGTTTCACTGCCAAGACACTCTACAGGCCTCAGAGCATATTATGGGCATCAAAAAGTAGGAAAAGTAGGACTGCCAATTTTATAAAAAGTAGGNCAGATAAACTGTGCCGGGACAGAGAATTGAACCCTGAAATCCCAGCATCAAAGTCCGACACCTTACCCCTAGACTACCAGGTCACCAATAAATTATTAAAAACAATGTTTTTATGTTATTGGACCTGTAGTAAAAATATGAAAAAGTATTTTACAAAAGAAGAAATGAGGAGTGCTCAGCCATCAACAACCCCTTGAAATTTTCCTTTTATCCCCCCTCCCCCCCCCCCAATTTAATTTATTCTCTCTTTAGTACAGTATTTATTTTACTTTGTCAATTCATTGCAAATCCAAATTTGGAAATAATTATAGTGTAACAAAGTAGTAATAATAATGAAGTTCATTTTCATAAAAATCTGACATAGGTTAAAATAAAATGTCTTCCACCTAAAAATAAAATATATTTTAAAAATAATCTGTGAAACATCATATTAAAAAATATATTTTTTTACCCTCGTGTCTTACTAACCATTTGGGTTGTATGCAAAAAATAAAAATGAATCACTCATTCAGTGGTTTTTGGGTTTCTTTGATTCATATTGACTTGCACAAATTAGTCCAACATTGTTGTCTTCCTCTGTTTCATATGATTTTGTTTGTTTCTTATTTTCTCAAAAGCACTTTTTTCCAATTTTTTTGCCCGGAGCTTCTAGCGTAGTTTGAGCTATTTGCAAACCTTTTTGATCATTGATTTTCATTGCATTATTAATCCTTTCATTCACTTCTACCACTAATGACTTATAAGATTGAACTACTTCTTTAGATCCTGATTCTTGCTTTTCCAACAGGTTTTCTTTTTGCATTGCCTCTTTATCTCCCTACAATTTCTTTTCCAAAACTTTCCTATATGCTTGATACTCTTCACTTTGGTTTTTTAATTTCTCTTTATCTTCTTGCTCTTGTTTCTTTCTTTCAACCTCAATTCTCTTCTCTTCTTCAAGTCCAGCCAAGTACAACTTATGGGCTCACGTCCTTTCTTGATGAAGTTCTTCGTGAATGATACTATGTTGTAATGTTTAAGGCCATCTTTGGTGGAATGCATGCCTCTGATGGATGCCTCAAAGAGACAGGTCCTGTTGTCAGTAAGATAGTTTGACGTTTGTGAGAATCCTCGCTCAACATCAACATTTTCATGGGGTAACACAAGGATAGCTTTAACAAGCATTTTAATTTAGCCTATTCTAGTTGGAAATAGTTCATTATAGCACCCACCTCCAAAAACAATTTTATCACCATTGAATTTCAAAGACACTGTACAATCTTTTGGGCATACAATTCAAATTTATTCAAACTGCTTGAAACATTATGATGCAAAATTTTGTTTTGCTAACTTACCAGCAAAAAATAAGATCCACACTTCAACCTCTAAAAACCAAACGATTTCTTTCTTTTGGAGGTCAGAAAGTAGGAAAAGTAAGACAAAATTGAGCCGTCATGTGGATAATTAAGGAAAACGGGGAATCATGGAATGAACAATATTTCAGGGAAATTGTTCTGTAAAATAAAGTTCTTCCATTCCTGTGAGACCCACAAAACCCACACTTGACCCAAAACAAGTGTGTTTCCTTCACGACAAGGTTCCTTATTTCAAGGTTAATGCAACCCAACAGTTGTTGTGCAAAAGTGGAATTCCCTTAATTATAAATAATAATGGCATAACATTTTGGATTAACCCTCGAGGATACATTTGAAACTCTGATTGCAGAAAGAGGAGAACACCGATATTCATAACATATCCTACTTGCACATCTGGAACAGGTGCTGAAAAATATGGAATTTGACAGTTTTGTTCAAAAGACTTTGTAGGTCTCTTCAGGATAAGCTAATGGCAGCATGTCAGGAATACGGTGGACACAAAATTTAATGATCTATGTATATATCTATTTAATAAATTTTAGCTGCTGACAAATTCATTGGGTTTATTTCTGCAGACCCCTAGGAAATAATTTATGTGGGATCCCGTAGTTCTAGAACGTTTACTTTTTAGCTTAGTCCTAAAGGGCTTAAAGCATATTCCTATCGGAAATACACGAGACCTATTTTTTCTAAGACTATTCCGAACCAATCTTATCAATTAATACCAAGTGTCTTACTGCCTTACAGATATAAAGTAGCCCATTACCTGAAAGTCGGTTTTCCATACCAGAGTCACCGTGGCTTACCCTGAGTAACTAGTGGATTTAACAAGACACTAAGACCAGCTAACTTAAATTAAAAGAAATATCATGTAATACAAGGTGGAATCTCCAACTGCCGTGAGAGAATAGACTAAAAGAAAAAGTATACATTGAACAGCCGGACAGAGCACATACCTAGAGGCCTAATCAATGGTTTGAAGCACTGTTATAGGTAGTCCTGTAATGAGTTACATGTTACAAGTACAAACAAATGGGGTAACACTTACCCTCTGCCCTGTTGGACTCAAACTCTGGCGATTGTCAGCACTGACCTTCTCTCTCCAACACACAGTTTCATATACTAAACGGAGCCATTTTCTACAGTTGGCTCGAGAAGAAAGCCACGCCGGAGAAAAAATAAATGAAAGCGACTCGGCGTGCTTAGTCACTCAATGAACCGTTGACTTGGAAAAGGTGAGAGTGGTGTATTAAATTAAGGATTTATTAAAGTGGTCAAAATTCTCTTTCGAATAATAATCTCTTCAAAATTACTGTTTCGGACTTGCGAATTGAAATTTGTTATTATGGGTAGTTTTTGTAGGCTGACTTTGAGGATATATTGTTATCACGTATTAATATAATTTAACGACATGGGGAACCTCGCTAATTGTTCATGTCAGAATTTGATCTCTATTTTTGCTCCAGGTGTCTGACCTTTAGGTTTAATACTAACCGCCACTCTGATCAATTTAATTTGGGTTTTTGGGGAATATTAGGCTTTATGACATATATATGATGTCCATTATTTGAGCAGAGGTTTGCTTGGTTGTTGGTGTGCGACGCCCTTAAAGTAATTATGAAATAGAAGAAATTAACTCCCACTAAGAGTATGGTTAGACAGGGTACTTCCACTTATTGCTGTTCTATTTTCTTAATGTCAGATATCGATCAAGGTAACTATAAGGTATTATGTTTGAGTTATGCCCTGGAGATTGACGTCTTTCTAGTCAATTTCACCATATGTAAAAAAAAAAAGTTGAATCAAGTTTATGTTTCAAATTCTAATCTTTCTAGTCAATTTCACAATAAGTGAAATAATATGTTGAATTATGTTAGTGTTTCACATTCTAATCTTTCTAGTCAATTTCACCTTTAGTAAAATTCTATGTCAAATCATAAAAATGTTTCTAATTTAAACCTTACGGACCAAATCATATCTCATGGCTAGTTATGGGTGATAATAATGTTTGTGATATGGGCAACCTACTCCAGCGATGCCTTTACCGTTTTACGTCATACCATATGTGATTGTTTTGGTATTCAATTATTGTACTTATTCTATTTTTGAATCAAATAAAATACTGTTATTCTCTTGTAACCTTCCTGACTATTCTTTGTGGGAGAAAGGTAGTTACAATCCGCCATTATGAAAATGGTACCCCCAAAGTCACTACCTGCTCAACCTCGCTAATATCAACTTGATAAGCAACTAATAAATAATAAGATACCAACAAACATAGTTATTAACTAATCCCAATACAAATTCTTTGAATATGAAAACAACATCCTGTAAAAACACATTACATTCTCTCCTACACAGAACTTTGATAACTTCGACTTGGTGGCAGATAATCTCCTTACTGCCAGAAATATCCTTTCCAACTATTACATTATCAACACCTCTTCAATGCAGATGAATCTAAATTCATAAACCATGCCACCACCAAGACCAGCCATAAGAACAATATATCAGCTTCGTTGAAAAGAATACTCAACCCCATCATTTTAAAACTAACTTCCAATGACTAGAAATTTGACCAACGGATATAATGTCTACCTTAGCCTCGGATCAATGTGCAACATCATTGACATCAATATCTTATCTACAAAGTGTTAACGATGATTGTCAAGGACCACCAGCTCTACATCCTTAAGGCAGCTATATAACACCCACAAACACACATATATATTTAGTTAAACTATGAACCTAATGTTATAAATTCACAATGTGAAGTAGTTCCATTGGTGTTTAGAAGCGAATGGTCTGGCATTGATGAGGAAATGTATGTAGTATGTTTCAAGAAGAAAATAAGGGTGGGTAAGGGAAGATATGTATTCAAATAGGCGTGCGTATTTCTTTAGTAACTTTTCCTTCTTAAGAAAGGACTGCTATTTAAACTATTCTATTTAATGTCTCGAATTCACAAAACTTCCAATATTTCTTTTAGTTGTTTGTGAAATTTCTCGAGGTTTCTCGTTTTATTCATAGACACAAGAAATCCCTATGTTTTTTTTCTCAGTTCTTCAGGTTTACTCAGTGTTTGGTGGCCCTAGCTCCACTCAGGTAAGTGTGCTGGTTATACCTCCTAATTTAAACAAAAATAACGTGTTTTATAAAAATACTCTTCTTACTGTATCAATGTACTGTGCCAAACTATTAAGGACAGTTACCTTATCATAGCCAATGTGAGGATTGAGTGCTGTGACAAGCATGAGAGATTCATTCAGCAGTTGAGATATCCTTTCCTCATTCGCCTTAATGCCTACAACACAATTCTCAGTGAAACTCTTGCAGCTGTCTCCAATCAGTCGAATGGAACGAAGGACGTTAGACGCCATCTGTGGTTTGAACACGTTCAGCTCAAAGTGTCCATTGCTGCCACCGATAGTGACTGCCACGTGGTTCCCCATGACCTGAGCAGCCACCATAGTTATGGCTTCTGATTGAGTGGGGTTCACTTTTCCTGAAAGAGCATTGCATCATTTGCAGACCAATATTATAGTTCTAAGTTTAAAAATAAAGAAAGTAGACTGTTTATGAAAGACCCGTTTTACAATGTGTTGGCAGTATTCACATAAATTAGTGCTGTTTATACTGTCAGAATCGTGCAAGCCAAAAGTTTTATAAAAATTATAAGGAATTTACCAACATGTTGTAAAAATTGGATTCAAATGAATAGGTGTGTGCAAAGTCTATTTTTTTCAATTCAAAGCAAAGTCAAATCGAAAAATATGAAATAATGTTGAAGCCTAATTGAAGTGTGTATTTTTATAAAATGTTGAAAGAAAAAAAAACCAGTAGAGTAACCATAGTTTTATATATTAAATATAATTTACAAAATTATATTGCAAACAAAGTTAACATAGTTTGTTCTAAAATAATAATTTAATTATTTTAGACTATCTTTTACCTGTCGCCGCTTCGCCCGCAATAAATGATTAAATCAATTAATTTCTAACCAAACTGTTTTGGTCATAAATCAAACTTTATTTTTTCCAAATATCTATGCATTTTTCTCAGTTCTAGCTGTAAATAATTTTGCCGTAAGATGCTATGCTATCTTTAATTAATTATTTTAATTTTCACTTCTAAATATTTCATAATAAAAGAAATATATATTATTTAAGTTATCAAATACTGATTTAAATTTTTTTACCTTCATAAAAAAACTATTTAACTTTTATCATAAGAATAGCAAATGACTGGCAGCACCATCTAACCAGTAAAGTATTCCTACAGAGCGAAAAGTTGAGAGAAATTGTGTTGTTTTCACGTGTAAATACGAAGTCACCTATATGATAAAAGTTAAATAGTATATTTTGTGCATAAGTTTTCGTTTTGAACTGATCTTGACTAACATTAAAAAGTGGTGAGGTAAAGTAATAATTTAATTATAATCACATTCATATTTACCCGTAAAATTAAATTAAAATCACAATATATCACTTATCTTATATATGAAAAGTTTAAACATTAGTATTGTAAAATTAATGTAAAATCAAAGGTTGGGAATAGTCCTATATGTTATTCCAGGACATACTCTACCAACGTACAAAGTTTCATTCGAATTCGTTCAAGAGTTTTGGCGTGATTGAGTAACAAACATCCAAACTTTCGCATTTATAATATTAAAATTTGTGTCATGTGAACAAAAATTTGTGATGTATGTAAGAATTTTTTTTTTGCGACAAAGCTTCATAATCACCGAATCCAGCGTGTTATTTTCAAATTGAGGTCAAAGCTGACAAATATTGAAAGCAAAGTCAATGTTTTTGAAGCTTTGCATACCCCTTTAAATTAATCTAGTCAATCTACCTAAACTATTTTGGCAAAACAATGGTAGAAATTTCTCTATTCCCTTTAAAGATGATCAAGAAATGTAAAACTAAAATTTGTACCAAATGGGAAATTAAGTAAAGATCTCCACCAGACCATCCTGTGTTAGTGTGTGTACTTTATAACTTGTAATATTTGTCAGAATCAGTGGCGGATTAAAAATTTTTGTATCTCCAAGCACAATTATAATATGCGCCCTCCCCTAAACCACCCACCCCCCCACCTTTTTTTTGTCAACAGCTTTAGGAAGTTTCGGTCGAAATAGGTGTTGGGGG
>CABFVX010002073.1:71586-112649 GCA_902151425.1 Timema shepardi | reverse complement strand
GGGGGGGGGGGGGGGGGGGGAAGACAGAAATTAGTATTCGAGAAAAGATTTCTATGAAAGATAATAAGCCAAGTACATTGTACATGCCCTACAGTAATTTAGTTAACATTATGAATAATGGGAGACTGACCTCAGTTACAAAGTACAGTTATCGAAAATAAATATTGTCATTCTAACCTTTTTTGAAATATTTTGATAATGTTAGTCAGTAATTTTTAAAAGTAATTATTTAAATCAAAATATTATAATACAAATAATACTATCCAAAATACGCCGCTCCCTAAAGACGCCACCCCTAGGCCCATGCCTAGTGGGCCTATAGTGTAAATCCGCTTCTGGTCAGAATCAAAAACATCAACTGTTTCCAGCCTGTGGCCAGGTCAGTATACTAGTAAAATGCACAAGAGATTCTGCTTTCCTCAAAGTACTCTCCCTCCTTTAATCACTCCCAATCTTCTACCCTCCCTCATACACTTTTTGCTATCTGCTCATCCCATCTTTTTCTTGGTCTCCCTTGTGATTGTTTTCCTACATACTTAATTTCCCTCTGTGTCTATCGCATTCTCTCCTTCCATTATCATTATATGCCCATATCATCTCAGATTTGCTTCTTCTACTATCTCATGTACTCCCTGTACCCCCACTCTTTCCGGGACAACTTCATTCCTAATCTTGTTTCTTCTCGTGATAAGTGAAGGTGAAGTGAAGAAAACCAATTCGGTTTTGTCAAGGGCTGGCCGAGCAGATTCTAAACGGCAACAATCAGGGTGTGATAAATACAGAATAATGTTATAAAAACTGAGAACTGCACTACTTACCAATGAATGATTCAACAAGAGTGTCGTACTCAGTCCCCTCTTCAGGATCTTACACTGTATTCTTGCTGTCTTTTTCGTGAACTTCGGTTCTCTTTTTCCGGTTGCTACACACTTCTCTACCACAAATACCTACATACCAGTGCAGAGGAGGCCATTATGATGATATTCACAGTTGGATTGGCAATAACAAAATATAAGTCGAAGCAGACACTCGGGGGCAGGTGGTAATATGGTTGGTACTGGTGAAAGATAGCCATCTTTATTTTCCCAACACCATGTAGTTGGGATAGCCATGTCAAACCATCTCAGAACCTGGTTGAAAGCTCACAGGCTGTGTTGTCTTGCTGCAGCAGATGTTGGTAGGACTGACAGGTCAAACTTTGTGCTTATCGGCTGCTTTGCTATTGTGCTAGAGTAAAGTTTGTATCTTGTCTTGTCTAGGCCATCGTTGATGTTACCACTATACATATGAATAATAAAATGTTCTCCTACCAAAGCAATATTGTTGGCAGAGGATGTCCTTTCCTTGAAAATAAGTAATTCTTCTTAGAGTTTTTCCACCAACTTTCAAAAAGATTGATTAGAGTCCTTTCCTGAACATTGAAGAGGTTGTATCATATCCCGTTATTTCATGAAGAAATATAATATTTAAAGTGACATCTCCTAGAGCCCGCTGAAGGTTCTGAATACTGAAAAGTTTTCTTTGGCGCGTTTGTGAACCTGGAATAAGCAAGCCGACATCTGAGGTCTTGTCTGAAAGCGTAATCAGTAACATAATTATTAAGTATGTGTCCTCTCCAACAACAAATGATTATAAGCCCTCACGTGATAGATTGACAGTTCTGTTTACGATCATGGTGTTTGTGTCAGTGGGAGCTTGAAATACTTGAGCAGCAATACATTTGAGAGAAAGTAGCCGATTTTGGCCAAACCACTCCGTAAAGCAGATCCCCATTGTCTATAACGTAAATAGGACTTTGTGGTAAGCTTTCACTCAAAGGACAACTATTCTCGAGCACAAAAGCAAGAGAAGACTTAATTCCTTTTCGAATAGTCAGGTCATTGAGAGCAGAGGGATGATGAGAAAATTCATATTTTAAGCATTGCTCGAGTTCCTCTTCCGTTCTCACAACACAAATAATATGTTTTGAAAGCTGATTGGGATTAACTACCACATTCTGCCCATCTATCTTTACAGTTATGCTCATGGCTGCCAGACTTTACTTTGTTAATGCACTAAAGGTGGGCCTGTGTGATCGATTTTCTGACAATAGATTTCATTGAGGCAATGCCTATGTTTACAGATGAATCCCCTATTACAACATTTCTCAACGAAATCAAGATTCCGGGAAGACCTCAAGTTGAAAGTGCTGGCTTAGTCATTTCATAAATATCTTTCAATCTGTAATATCCCGACTATGGTGAGAATATTTCAGTTCCGCGTGCTAAAGCAATGATCGAATTGGCAACTGCAATTCGTTTTCTGAGAGCACATTCTCTTCAGCCTCATCACTTCAAGGAGAAGGCTATGCAGATATTCTGGTATAATTTTGCATCCTCCTTAAGCCATCAACTCGGCGCTTGAGTATGTGTTGCAATCGTGAGCAATAATAATTACGACTGCCTCAACAATTCTCTTTCTTCCATCCCTTTGGATTTTTAGACGGTCCTCGTACCACTTATCATTCAAAATATGAGAAGCAAGACCACAGAAACAAATAACCAAACCTCATTTTCCCCCTCAGGGACAGAAAACAACAGAATCTCCGTAGTGATCCCCGAATTTATTTTCCAAGCCTTTACCTGTGTAGCACTTATTGGATGGTGAAATTATTTTCAATTGTTCTAATAAATTGTCCAAATAATACTGGGTCTTTGTGGGTTTCTAGAGATGCACACAATTTTGCGAATCCCTCTGATTTAGATGCATCTAGTGCATTATTGTTGGTTTGCACTCCTCTGGTACATGGGGGTAGAGAGCCAAGCCTACTAAATGGAGGATAGCAAGTGTAGTAATCCTGTGCCTATGCAGCAACTAGATCGATTACAGCATTTATTCTTGAAAGAACAATTTGTCAACAATTATTGCTCACTTTGTCTTGAAATTAAAGCTTGAATCCACTCTTATAAGATAATGGACATACTTTTCCTCCTGGTATGTGTTTTTAACCCTTTAGATGTAATTCTTTCTACAACTCTTAAACAACTTCACTGATTCTTTCCTTACAAGTAGATTATAAATTCCATCTTTTGTAGCACACTAATTCTCCTAATATTTTCTAGGACAGATTCAACCTCAATAAACATGTCACCCTCTTTGAATTTACTCTTGCAAATAACACACAATTCACATTCTATTGTAACATATTAACATAAAAACTAAGAGATATATCAACACACACAACAATATGAACACCCGAAATAGCAGAAAACTGATTGTAATCTGAAGAATTCAAAACTGCAACACATGACTGAGCGCCGCGTCTATACTTGCACGTGTTCACTGAGCGTCAAACAAACCGAGTGCTGGAAACAGGCCAAGTTTTGTAAGGCTGCCTCATGCACGTGGTATTATTCCATATTGTTGTATCCATTTCTGGTTCTCTTGTCCATCTTTACAAATGTACTAAGGATGGTTTACAAGTAATTTTTCTCCTTCCACAACTTTTGTTTGAAACATTTTTGGTCCCATTGCTCTTAGTAATCAAACACAGCTTTTTGTCTTCTTCTCAGTAGCATACAATAGTAAGCAGCAAGTACAGTGTGATAAAAATTTGTCATGAACAGATAATATGCTTTATTTTATTCATCAATGATGGGATTAGTGTTTCTATGCAAATTTTATCTTTCTATCATGTTTTGTTCAACCACTAAACTCGAAAAAGTACCAAATCCAATATAGCGGCTTATTTTCCGCTTTAGTGGATTCAGGATTTTTTGGACTCAACGGATTATTATTTCATGATGCCGTTATATAAGTTCACAAACTTTCAGCTTGATATTACGTTTTTCCATCGTAATATGCTTCTGTACTGGACTAAAGGTGTCAGTCCTGTTTAAAACAAGCTATATTATATATAATTCTCGTGTTTTAAACAAACTATTTCCAACCAATAATTATGCTCGCTAAACCATAGAACATTACACAATACGAGTGACACAGAAATATCTTTCCATTTTAAAGACATATAAGTTTGAATAATGGCTGACCTGCATAGGTGGTTAAATGATCAGAGGCATCACTCAAGCAAAAGACTGGGTTGCCAATAATAGGTAGGTCAGGGTTTGAATCCCTGGTCAATGAGGCAAGTGGTTTTTAATTGTTACCAACTCTCTCCATACGAATATGGGTACATATCTTACAAAAACAAATGTTAGTGCTAAAAATAATAGATCTAAAAAATTAGGGCTATGCAAAGCTTCAAAACTTCGACTTGGCTTCAAAACAAATATCAGCTTCAACTCTGTTTCGAAAAAAAATCCGGCTCTGACAATTATTATGAAGCTTTTCAAATAAACATATTAAGAGAATATACTCAAGTTATGGTCAATTAATCCCATTCTGAGCTGTTGTATACATTTCACACTAATATTCATATGGAACAAGATATGTGATTAATTGACTTGTAAGTTGTGATAATAACTTGATTTATCAGATTAGAAAAGAATATTACAAGCAATTATGATATAAAACAATTCCAAGTAAGAAGGAATGAAGAAATTCTGGGAGCTGAAGGAGGAGGCAGAAGGCACATTGGAGGTCTAAGTTTCACCGACAAAATGAATGGGCCTGTCGTAAGACATAAGATCAAATAATAATAATAATAATGCTATAAATGATGACCATAATATTATATTTTTCAAACATAGGACAACCAACAAAAAATATTCAAACTTAAATTTGCTTCAAATATTTTTCATTTACTCTTATTTGAGTTTGCTTCTAATTGATAAAGTGGACTTCGCACACCTCTAAAATATATATTATTATGGAAATAGATACAAGAGATACATTTTTTATTCAACCCAGAGATGAACATTAACAACCAGTTGTAAGAATCTATTCTACTAAATTTCCAACATTAAGGCCATGTGTACACAGGCAACAAATTGTCTTAACACTTTTTTGTCTCTACCTTTCTGGCTAGCAACTGCACAGCAACAGATGAATGACGAAACAGTTGTGTTGGTGTGTGTGTGTTCAGAGGGAACATATTTGTTGCCAGGAAAAACCAAGTTCCATAAACTTATATTACACCCATTATCATAATGGACGTAGTAGAAGTAGGTGCTATTTTTGCTCTTGTAGCCTGCAATAGAAAATGACGAGGACCCGAATGTCAATTTTAGGTACACCCCATTTACAGGGAAAGAGCATTAAAGTAATTATTCCTACTATAGAATGGGTGTTTCCAGTTTTGGTGAACTTTTGGTTCTAGTTGGACAATCAATTTCTCAGCAGGAAACAAATTGGAGAAGAAGCATGACCGAACGATAGATAGGCACTATATGCGATATTTGTTCCAAAAATAGACTGCAGTCATGGGCTGGTCCAAGCACAATCTGGTGAGCAACTACAGAACTGTCGCCGGTTCACACAGCTCCAAGTCATAAGACAAAGAAGCCACCCTAATGTCGTGGCGCTCCACAACTCTTTTCAACTGATGAAACACAGTTTTGTCATGTCGTTGCCTGTGTACACACTTACATTCAAACTTATTGAGCACAATTTAACAGCAAAAAAGTGATCAGACATTTTGTGAACTGTGTACACATAGCCTAGGAAATGATAAAATATATTCAAAACCCCATTAAATATGGTTTTTTGTATATATATTTATATTATACTAAATTGTGTTTTATTAGGTAGCCATAATCTTATATTTAAATTCCCAACCACAAATTTTGCCCAGCTCTGCTCCAAAATATACCTTCTCTGCCATCTAATAGTTTAATTAAATTCAGATAACCCTAATGAGTAATATGATGTGCTGCATAGAAAAAAACTGGTTGGGAGCTTAATCAGTTGCAGGATAGTGGTAGTTCTAAGTATATTACTATCAAGTCATTTAAGTTTGATTTATCAGAAACTCTCACCTGGCATAATACTGCTGCCTGGCTCGTTTTCCGGCAGACTGAGCTCGGCGAGTCCGCAGCGAGGACCAGAAGCCAGCAGTCTGATGTCATTGCCAATCTTCATGAGACTGACTGCCAACACATTTAGAGCTCCAGAGACCTCTACCAATGTATCGTGGCACGCCAGGGCTTCAAACTTGTTGGGGGCTGTCACGAAGGGTAGACCTAGGATGTATCAACATAACACTCAAATCTGTGTAGTAGGGGACAGCTTTTCTACACCAGTGACTGTGTGGTCCAAGGTGTTATTGGTCTTGGTGTTGACAGGTATGTCAGCTATGCTATGTGGTCAATATTTACCGTGAGTAAGGAATAAAACAGACAAATAACTAGGATTTTAATGAATGTGAAGTTACGTAGTAACAAATATTAATTATTTAGTAATATTTATATTTTACATATAAAATAAAAAATGTATGATGTTCCTAAAGCCAAAATAAAAAAGGGAATATCCACAAAAATGTCTAAAAAAACAATATCTTTTAAGATCCTATCTTTTATTTAGGGATGGCCCCCAAACCCTTAAAGATATTCAAGATTCAAGGATGCAAGAAAATTGCACAGATTCAAGACTCAATCTTAATTTTTTTTTTTTCAATTTCTAAAGTTAAATTTGTCTTTGAGCTTTAATACTGCTTATTGGTGGTTCTGAACCAATTATAAACATAATATTAACTTAACAACCAGACCCCAGACCAGTAATTTAACATTTAACTATTATTATTATTAGCACCGCGTCTTACTACCCGTTCGGGTTATACGCACTTACGCTAATGTGTAATGGTAGGGTGATTGTGAGATGAAATGGTGGACCTACAGTTTAACGTGGAATCTGAACCACGGTGGAGGGCTGGCATTCCCCACATTCACAAGATGTCTTGTCAGAGGTGAAGGAAGGGTTTGGTAATCAGATAAATCTGTGCCGGGACCGAGGATTGAACCCCGGCCGCCAGCAGAGAAGTCTGACACCTTACCCCTAGACCGCCAGGTCACCAACATTTAACTGAATGTATGAATGTTTTAATCAATTAATTATAAGAAATAATGCTAACATTTAGTTACTATTTGTATTTTATATTTATATTTCTTCTTATGTTCATGATTTTTTCCAAAATTTGGATTTGAGATTCAAATGTAAATTGAAGATTCGGATTCATAAAATAGTGGATTCGACCCAACTCTAGTTTAATTAAAATGCAAATGTGCATTAAAAAAAGTGAACCAACCTATATACAAGGTGAGTTTTAACTTATGCTGAAAAAGCCAGAAACATATTCTTTACTAAAAACTAGGAATAAAATGTGTATTAAGAATTGTTTGCTCTGAAGTCATTATTAAGGGAGTAATGAGCCCTTGAAAATTATGTATTTAAGACTAAACAACAATTTTATAACAATGTAACAAATGAGTGGAACAGTAACTGAAGAGAAGTATGTACTTTTATTACTCAATGTACAGAAGATAACACTACAACAGCCCTTGTGCAAACATTCGTGTCATAGCAGATGTTCAAATTGCCGGCCACCAACATCCAGACAGCACCGACATTGTCGGAGCATGGACTGTCGCACTCTTTGAAACATACCAGGTGTGTTTCTGATACTGTTGCAGGCTGCAACCATTTGGGACTGAAGTTTGGGGTCGCATTCCACGGGTGTAGCCTACTGTACACTGAACTTTTGATGTGGCCCCACAGAAAAAAAATCCAGGGGATTCAGGTCTGGGGAGCGTACTGGCCCATAGTGGTTACATGAAAGGGTGAAAGCATTGGATTTTCAATGGCTCATTGCTCCCTTAGTAATGACTTTAGACCAAAACTTGATATACATTTTCTTCCTAGTTTTTCATAAGCTTCTAGCTTTTATGATATAGGTTAACACTCATCCGGCATAATTCATTATTTATTGTTAATGTTACCATTTTTGCTGTTTTATTAGAAATGATTAGTCATATATACACACTTTATCTATGAAATAAGTCTTGAATATATCCAAATTCCATATGATATTGGGAGGAGTAAGTTTCATTAGACAAACATGTTTCATCCAATGAGTAGAATGTGGTATCATAAGGAGGTGTTCCATTATGGAATAGGATTGAGGAGTGGGAGAGGGACTCGGAAAGTTATTCTGATAAGAAGTAGAAGAAGCTCAGTGAGTTAGTGCGTTTGAGCAGGCAGAAGGAAGGAGAAGTGGCTCGGCAAGTGAGCAGGCAGAAGGAAGGAGAAGTGGCTCGGCAAGTGAGCAGGCAGAAGGAAGGAGAAGTGTCTCGGCAAGTGAGCAGGCCAAAGGAAGGAGAAGTGTCTCGGCAAGTGAGCAGGCCAAAGGAAGGAGAAGTGGCTCGGCAAGTGAACAGGCCAAAGGAAGGAAAAGTGGCTCGGCAAGTGAGCAGGCCAAAGGAAGGAGAAGTGTCTCAGCAAGTGAGCAGGCCAAAGGAAGGAGAAGTGGCTCGGCAAGTGAGCAGGCCAAAGGAAGGAGAAGTGGCTCGGCAAGTGAGCAGGCCAAAGGAAGGAGAAGTGGCTCGGCAAGTGAGCAGGCCAAAGGAAGGAGAAGTGGCTCGGCAAGTGAGCAGGCGTGGGCATGCGTTGTTAGCGCTTGGTTTATTCCCCGAGGGAGATGTTTTCTAACGTGGGAACTGGACAGTGGCTCATCAAACCCCCGATAACCAGCTGTCATAATGTTTGAGAGGGGTTGGTTACAAGGGTTGTGCAAGGGTTCAGCAATTCTAGACCCCTCAGGGATGGAAAATGAGGTGGTTGTCCTTGCAAAAGAGTCACCAGTAGGGAGAAATAAAGGGGGAATTACAATGTCCTCTCTTACTTGCTCAATTTTTTTTAATATCATCAAAACACTAAGTTATATTTCTTTTGTTTACTTCAACATGTTTTATTTTAAACACTAGCTAGACATGAGCCTTAAAGGTTGGATTTATAATGTGTACAAAAATTTGCCAATTTTTTATTCTTACCTATTATTTTTGTCAGTCAATATGTTACTATAAAATGTTGTATTCTTTTAAATAAATTTTATACTAATTTTGAGATTTGTCAGAAACCTTACCTGTAATTTTGGCAATTTCTGCGGCACATTTTTCTGCAAACCCTATCCTTGTGTTGAGCCCTGTGCCAACGGCGGTGCCGCCAAGTGCCAACTCATACAGGCGTGGCAAGGTGGCACAAACACGGTCAATGCCATTCTTTACCTGAGCGGCATAGCCACTGAACTCTTGACCCAGAGTGAGTGGGACAGCATCCATGAGGTGGGTGCGACCAATCTTTATAATTGGTTCAAACTCTTTAGCTTTGCAATCCAGCGCCTTGTGGAGCACACCCAAGCCTACAAGGTTGAAACAAAACATGTAAGAGGAAGAGAGGATATGTGGGAATGAGATATAATCACTTTAGAGGTGTGGGGAAAGTAAGATTACAGGAAATGAAACAAGTAGAATTGTGGGGGGGGGAATCTGAAAAATAAGATTTTTGAGGCAAAATAACTCCATAAATACCCGTATGGAGTAGGCAAGAAAATGTACACACAGCGCAAAAAACAGCAACTATGTACTTAATCCATCCACCACTTTATCCATACTTCTTATCCTTGCGTATTCCTTTCACTTCAACATCATCCAACACTGAGTCATACATGCTCTTTTATTCTTAAAACTCTTAATGTTTCTCTTTTTTAAATATTCATCTACAACATTTAGCCACGTCTTACATGGCCTAACCCTTCCTTTTGATCCACAAAATCTACCTTCATATTGTAATAATATGGATTAATTGCACCTCGCATTGGGCGTCAATTGTAAACACTATGTGATCAATCACCCCGCTCTGAGAGTCGATTGAAACACTACGGATTAATTACCTGATATAATAATGCTGTGATGATGTTTAGGTTGTCTATAGCTCCGTGATCAAGCGCCTATCATCACTGCACGGAAAAGATACCGTTTAACCAGCTGTCTATAGCTCCGTGTTCGAGCACTAATTAAATCGGTATATTAATAAAATGTAAGAAAGAGAACTGTTGATGGTTGTTATTGCACACACGGTTTACTTAAATAACACCTGTTAACTACGTATACATATTCCAATTATATGTTTTATATCACTGCACACTTGTGATATTGATGTAATTTATATTATACTGTGTTAGACCGACTTGTGCATGAGCGGGATTTCAGTGTAGATGTTTGTGATCCCGGAGATGCCTTAAACATACGCACAATGGTTTATATATGACATACCCCTTGCCTTTCTCTCCCCTTTTCAAGAGTGTAAAAACCAACTAATAGAAAGAGTCCTCGCGACAGGTTTTGTGAAGGCTAGCTTCTTATTGGTATAGAGAAATGGCATCTTCTGCCAAATACTATTAAGTTGTTCCCTTTAACAAGAAAAGACGCAGTTATTCTTTTAACAAGAAAGATGGTATAAAAAGGATATTTTAGTGGTGAAATCCTTTTTACATTGTTTCTGAGAAGCGAGTGTTTCTTCATGGATGAATCTTAAAAGGATGCTCTACCTATATTACTTTAAATAAAAATTACCTTCATCCATGACTTTTTACATAATTTAGATTAATCCAAACCAATATCATTACAATATTTTGGCTTTGTCACTTGATGCACACTCATCCTCTGAACATGCCCAAACTAAAGTAAGATGCATTTTTCACATTTACCTATTGGATTTCCTCTCACATCACAATCCTTCAGCCCCAATTCATTACAGACTCTGTCCATACAATTTTTTCCACATACATTTCTTATAAATCTCATTCCAACCGCATTCACTCTGCTCCGGTGTTTCTAATGACAAACCAATGCTTCACATCCATAAAACATTGTTGGTGTCAGCAAACTTTTATTTACTGCCATCTCTGCCTCTTTCGATACAACTAAAATCTTGGCCATGGTCCACATACATTGAACTATTCTCTGAGATGCATTCACCTATCTCTCAATTTCACCATATATTCTTCCATTTTTACTGAACATTCGGCTCAGATACAAAAAATTGTTCACTAGTTATAGCAGTTTACTATTTATACTAAGATAAAAATTATTTAATGGTTTGTCCTTATCAAAAACTATCACTCTTCGTTTTGGAGACATTTATATCAAGCTCTATTATGCCTGTCACCACATTCATAAATATAATACATTTTGCAAGTAACTTATTTTCAGCCATTAATACAGCATCATCTGCATATAGCATCACTCCCATATTAACATCATCCTCACAAGCATCCCTCATGCACTTACCCAAGAATACGTTAACAAATTTGTAACATAACACAAACTTGTCTAACATCCTGTTCAATGCCAAACCATTCGCTCAACGCTCCATCTACTCTAACACATATTTTACTTCCATGATATAACACCATTATTGCATTCGCCAACCATGCATCCACAACATACTCTCTCAGAACATTACATAACAAATTCCTATTCACCCAATCGTATGCTTTCTACAGATCAACAAATGCAAATTAAACTTCATACCTTACTACCATGTTTTTCTCAATCACTTGTTGCAATGTAAATATTTGGTACATGCAACCTCTACCTGACAAGAAACCATATTAAACACCCAAAATCTTGTCCGCAATTTTTTCGCACATCCTCTCGATTAAAACTCTACCAAAAACTTTGAATAGAGTACTCAAAAACTTATTGCCCTTTGAGTCTTACATTCTCTCTTACTGCTTTTGCCTTTATACAAAGGAACATGACAATATTATTCCAGTCATTATGAACGTTTGCAATTCCAGCACACACATTGAACAACTTACACAATCTGGCAAGTAATACCTTGCGCCCACACTTGAGTGTTTAACTGGTGAGCTCATCCACACCCGCAACTTCACCATTCTTTAAAACATTTTAAGCTATTCCCTGGCCCCTGTTTAGCACAGCGATGTACGCAGGATCGGTAGCCATTTTTCTACTAGAATACTCTTATCTGAAACATATTTTCGTTATTCACTTATTTTCTGATTTATTGCTTGATTCAAGGTCATAGTAGAGCATTGAACTGGTGGCCCCATCTATTAGGGTCATTATGAAGTATTCAGACTTGCTAAAAGTACAGTGGTCCATTGATAGATGGCATTACAATAACTTATAGCAATGAAACACATGTGCGCCCGCACCAGGACCCCTAATTTTGAAACTTGTGAAATTTTGAAAGATTTCTACTGATGTGCAAGTCGGTGTAGCGTTGCTTTGCATGCAAGAGAGTTTTCAATCTGACAACACTATAAAACCATGATGTGCCAAAGGATTGAAGCTATGGGATGCCACAGCACGCCATTATACAAGATACGTAACAAAGTAAACAATATTATTGTAATGAGTGCATCATGTAAAAGGATTGGTTTTATTTTATTAGGAAACTACCTAAGTTTGTTGTCTCTAAATTTTCTCAGGTTATATGAGTAGAAATTAAACTGTTCTTGTACTCAATATTCACTTTAGCTCACTTGATACCATGCTTGTCTGAAACTCACAAGTTCACAAGATCAATCCCACCTCAATATTTTATTTTTTTGTCTGAATTTAAGCCACTTGTTAATAATCAGCGTTCAGTAAAATATTATTTTACCTTCGCTACTATTTTTAAGACATTAATATGCCCTAAAGTTTTTACTATGCAAATAATAATTAGCTTGCTTAGCCTTATTTTTAAATTTGTACTTTTCTTGTCATAAAACCCATTAATTTAATTTTTAAATAATCACCTACACACAAAATTTCAAAATGAATGTACTGTTTTTAATTTACTACCTTGTTAAATTATTTTTAAATAAGAATATTACTGTAGTCTACATAGACTCAAACACCTTGTATACTTCTATAAGAAATATTTAAAACAAATTATATGATTACTAATACAATCATTTAAGGTGTGGCAGAAAGGAGGGAGAGTAATTTTACAGTTTTTATTAGGATTATATTTTTTTGGCCAAAATAAATCAAATCTTTCTTCAGTAGCAACATAGAGTTTAATTTTTTGCACATGCTAATATCAACAGATCTTGAATATCTGTCAAGGATGTCCTGGAATTTGGTCAAAACTTTCTCTTTATTTAGAAAGTAAATGCAGAAAACTAAACTCTATATACTGGAGAAAGATTTTATTTATTTTTCCCAAAAAATTTCAATTCAATAAAAACTGTAGAAATACTTTCGCTCCCTTTGGCCGCACCTTAAAATTAAAGGTTGAAGTCAGATGAATTAAAAAAAAAATTGGATATGACAGGATTTGAACACACCAACTCTAGATTATGAGAATGTCACTCTACCGACTTAAGTCAACTTGACAGTTAATAAATTTAAAACAAATTAAAATATATTATTATATGTTCACCCAAACAAATGTTTTTATTGAAGGATTGCAAAAGTGTAAAAAGAAATCATATTTTTTTCTTCTGTAAACCTATTATGTACAATGGTAGGTTTATTTCAACAAAATCCCTTTCAGAATGTTGCAACCCAAGAGGGGGATGGTATCCATTTTGTTATGTTATGCTCTACTCGACAGACAAGCCCTGTCTCCCACAGTGTGAGGCTGGCGAGTAGAATCTGCTCGCTATTCAATCATGTGAGGTCAGTTCTTGCAGCACAAAAGTTTTAAAATTAGGGGTTTGCAAGTTTGTGTATGAGATGAGAGAAATACGATAGCGAATCGCAACTCATACATTTTCAAAATTATGGGTGCTGGGAACATTCAGCCAAGCAAAGACATTCAACGCCTGTACTAGGGAACGTTTAGACAAACAAAGACGTTGTTTCCTGTGCCAGGGAAAGAGTTAATAACTACAAACACCTCATTCTGGTTAATTATTTAGCTCCTTATAGAATTTTAACTATTATCTGCTACTTTCTATATTATTATTATTATTATTATTATNGTATATTATTATTATTAGCACCGCGTCTTACTACCCGTTCGGGTTATACGCACTTACGCTAATGTGTAATGGTAGGGTGATTGTGAGATGAAATGGAGGACCTACAGTTTAACGTGGAATCCGAACCACGGTGGAGGCCTGGCATTCCCCACATTCACAAGATGTCTTGTCAGAGGTGAAGGAAGGGTTTGGTAATCAGATAAATCTGTGCCGAGACCGAGGATTGAACCCCGGCCGCCAGCACAGAAGTCTGACACCTTACCCCTAGACCACCAGGTCACCTACTTTCTATACATTTTAACCATGAAAGTGCTCAGAGTACTCCCTTCATTGGTCTTATATTGTTTTCATCCCAAATCATATCAGCACATTCTTTCTGAACGCCAAAGGTATTTCCTTGCACTCCTTGTTTCATTCTCTTTACACACTCCCAGAACAGCTTCTTGTTCCCTTCAAAAGCACATTGCATTCTTTCGTCTTCTTTTAATAATTTCGATAAGTAGTAATGTACAGTCATATCAAATAAAATAAGTTGCACTTGGGTTAACATTCAGGCAGAGTAGTTTCTATAAATTTTATTTTGAAAACAAAGATTTTATCAATTAATTGTTTTTCCTTTTCTTTAACAATTAAAAATATATTTCAAGGTAAAAATCAAAACTAAATGCCCGTGTTAGTGGGGTGTATATATCTTTTTAACCAAGGCAATGTGCAATTTTACCTGGCAATAGTGTGGTATGTATTTCTCGAGCCACAGCTATGTGCATCGCTGTAGGAAAGGTGTCATTAGAACTTTGACTTTTGTTAACATGATCATTTGGATGAACTGGTGTTTTTGAACCCAGTTTTCCACCAAGAATCTCTATTGCTCTGTTGCTGATAACCTGTACACAAATTAAAACAAAAAACAAAGTAAATCTCTTTCTCAAAAATAACTTAAATCTGAATGAAAGCTAAAGAAAATATCTTATTAGTTTGTAAAAAAACTAAATATATTATTTTACACATAAACCATATTGATTAACACTATTATTCAATAACTTGCTAAATACAATAAATTATAAGCAATTTAGTTACTCTAAGATTATTTTCAAATTTTTATGTTTAAATTAAGTGACGATTCCAAATAACTATGTTGTAAGAAGCATTTTTAAAGCCTCACCTCGTTGGTGTTCATGTTGGTTTGTGTGCCGGAACCAGTCTGCCAGATGACCAGCGGGAAGTGATCCTTATACAGTTTACCACAGATTACATCATCACATGCCTGACAGATTGCATCTGCCAGTTTTGGTTCGAGCCCAAACTCCTTATTGATTGTTGCTGCTGCCTTCTTCAGGATACCCATCGAGGTAATAATGGGAAACTGCACACAACACACAGTGCTGTTACAAACAATATATGCACACTACTGTATACATAGGCTAAGAGTTGTGATAAGTTGATGCCAACGATCAAACTTTTGCCCTCCTACATTCACAGGCTTAGGTCATGGCACAGCTCGGCCATGGATTTGAGAGATATAGTTTCCGCTATGGCTCACCGGTAAGGGAGGAAATTGTTTGTTCTCAAGGACTTAAATCTGTACTGTCTGAAGCAGTTGCACTCTTACAAACTTGGGTTCGAACATGCCGTCATCTAGGGCCGTTTGTGTTTTGTTCACTATAATGTCTGTATCATATATCGCTGAGCTTCACATCAAACCAAGGATAACAACTTGAGATAAAAGCTGATTGAAGATAATGATGTGCATTGGAGTTATATTCTTCTTATATGTGCAATTTCATACGCTATAAAGAACACCAAACTCAGAGTGACCCAGGTACAAAATGAGCGTGCCGACAAGAATCTACACTATCCAGAGGTTCCCACGAGCCCTAATCAACACCAGGGAACAGGGGTTCTGATGGTAACCGGCAGCATCGAGACTGTGCCCGCAATAAAGTTCCTTGGAAAAGTAATCTATTGTAAGTAAAATTAATGTTTTAAGCTGAAATGAATAGTTGTGACTTGTATAGGAAAAATCCATGGAAGCTCCAACTAATGTTCATGTTTAATTTCTTCCTTAAATCTACTGTACTATATTGATGAATCAAAGATAGTATATTTTAGTCTGAGAATGTGTTCCATATGTAGCCTAGTTAAACATGTTAAAGCGCTTCTGTCATTTGCCCTTGTTATTACGGACAGATTGCTTGTGCAAGAAATTATTTGCCCAAGTTATTACAGGCATGTTGAATCTTGCACTATAAAAATATACTAGCCTGAGATATTTCGTTAACAAAATGTACATGAAAAGATTGCTCAATAACAATAAAATAAAGCCATTGCAGATTTCTATACTAATTATAGTTTATAACTGACAGTCCTTAACTTGGCTTGTGTTCCTTGTAATCTTTTGCCGCTATTTTGATATTTAATTTAGATAATTTAAAATGTATGAAGAAAGGGATGAAGAGTTTAGTGACTTGGATGAAATCGATGTTGATGTCTTGAGTAGTGATATAAATATATCTGAGGTGCCCAGTGTTTTAGAAAATGGCTCTATTGACTTGTCTGTAGTCCGATAGTGGTGTAAAGTAAACATAACAGTGCAGCTTCCCGAGTGTCCAACCAGACTTCAGTTTCAAGGAGCTTCATCTCCAGGAGATTTTGGATATGTGTGTGTGTATGTAAACTTTCGGGAAATTTGTGGAGAAATATTTATATTAAAATAAAATTATGTTATTTTAAAATTATCATTAAATCATAACAAATATTTTTAATCTAAAAATTAAGATTATAATGAACGCTTTACATATTTCTCCAAAAATTCTAGGAGAAATACATGAATTAATTTTTTAAAATAAATTCCTTTAATTAAGTTAAATTTAAGACATTAAACTACAAAGGAAAATAAAGATATTTTATGAGCCCCAAATTCATAAAAATTGTGACAAAAATACCTGCCACTGAGGGGTTTAAGTTACCACTTATTTCATTCACCTATTAAATATATGTTCTAGTTTTTAAATAACTTGACAAAAATTAGTCTATTATGATGCCCACCACTAGACTCGTGGATTTAATTGTGGCCCTCAGGTACTAAAGATGGATATCCCTGAGGTATACCATAGTGCAATAATGTCAGGTAAGCTCGCTATCTTATAGGACAGAAGAATAATACACGATTAATACATTCACATAAAAAGTGTATGTTAGATGTTCTATATTTTTTAAGTTCTTACCTACGTTTATTTATAATCAGTTGCCATAGTTTAATTTTAGATGGTTGGAAACTACCTTTAAAAAATTATGGATTTTCTTTTCTTTTTTGAAGTAAATAGAGTAAACAATGAAACCATAATAAGTTGTGGACCCATCTTACCGGCATTCTCTCGGTGTCTACACCAATTGGAAAGTTGTTTATTGAGCGGACAGTTTGTGAGCCATAGTACTTGTCAGCTGGAACCTTTACTTCCCCCATGGTATCTTTCTCAATCCTGAAGTCTCCATCTTGTTCCTGACAACACAAATATCACAACTATCTGAAATTTTACAAAATAATGTACTGTTCATAAGATAAATAAAAAATCTTTGAAAGCATTTTATAAGACACAAAAGCCTCATTGCTAGTAGATTTTGATTTATTGATAGGCTAAAAATGAAACCACTAGCTGTGTCATTAGAAAGTCAAACACAATCATTATTTTACAGAACCATATTTATATAAGATTTTTTAAAAGGCTGGTTATTTAACGGCTCATTCTTTTGTCATAACTTATATGAGAAAAAAATAAAAAGTGGCAAAAACTTAGTCACAGTGACTGCTTGGATGCTTGCCTAAGCACCAACTAGCCCTTGTTCTAGCTGTTGGGCAGTCCGGTCCTGCGTTTGACCTCAAGTTATGTAATCATTTATTGCTTTTCTAATTATTTAGGGGACATGTCATCAGTTTTGTGTGAATAAAACCATATATGTAATTATCATTTTAATACTGCTTCTTTAGAAAGTCAACACATCGTGTTCCATCATTTAACGGCTTCCATGATTATGCTACAATAACTTGAGTACTGAAATATGTCGACCAATTAAGATTCCAGAAATCTACATCATAAACTGGAACACCTAAAGGAGTAACAGGACCATCAATCAGATAAGACATCGATAAATTAAAATGATTTTTAAGAAAAATGTGGGTATTGTAACTTTTATACTATAAACTAAATCATAAAACCTTTGAATAGATACGTTTACAATATTTTATACTTTTAACTTTTTCTTTTAATAAGTTGTATTTATCATTCTTATAAAAACTAGTCTGATAATTGTTTGTTTAATATATTGTGAATGTTAGTTTGACCAATTTGACTCATATAATTAACAAATATTGAGTCAAGGTAAATATCTTAAATATACAAAGTGTGTTATAAAAGAAAAAACAGATATTCCTAGAGTACAAACAACTTGTACAGGGTTTCAATTATAATGAAATTTATTTTCAATACCTATTCAATTTTATAAATTAAATAATTTGAACATATATCTTTGCAATTTGTAAATGACAATATCTAGGTCTTAACATATATTTTATTTTTCTACTCGGTTTAGTTTTTTGAATGCATGGATAGTGCGGAATCAAGTATGGAAAAAGAAGACTCTAGAGAAGGATCTGGAAAAAATAATAACTAGAACAGTAATCAGTAAACAACAACATAGACCTTATAACCAATTTTTAGGATTAATTGATTTCAATAAAGAGCGATTGTTTTTGAACTCTTAATTTGTTTGTCACTAACCCACTACTTTTGGATTTAAAAAAAATCTGTTTCAATGAACTTCTGACATAGTAATGAAAATATCTGAGTCTGTGGAGGTTCATTATATCCAAAGTTGACTGTATTTTGTTTCCTGTCTAATTTGATTGCCAGATAAACCTCATATCCATAGGTAAATAAGGATTACATCCAAAAAGAATACATCCATTAACAAATAATAATTTGGTTTAGTTAGTTGTTTCATATTCACATTAATAAGTAGACCTAATGTTTCTTTGACAAATAAAAATTACACATAGATAAGGATTTGATTTAATCTCCGAGTCCCATTTAGGAAACCATATAATCATTCCAGTAAATATTAAACTCATTTACTACAAACCCTTTAATAAATATTTGAACTAAGCCTAATGTCTGATTGACACTATCTCAGTTGCCTAGGCAGCCTCCTTAAAGCAAAATACCCTTTCCGGCGATCTGTACAAATTAAGTTGCATACAGAACAGCTAAAATAATAAGTGTTCTATCAATGACCAATTTAAATTCTGTCAGATATATTTTAGGGCCAAAAATTAATTTGTTTGTAATGAAAACCATCCCAAACTTCCATAAGCCTAAAAATATTATGTTTGAGTGAGTTGCTCGATTTTAATGTTTTCATAAAAGATATTGATAAAATCTGTTAGGTAGGGATAACTGAGCACGAGGTACTAAAATAGTTGGAAATAGTCTGTAAAGAGGGCAGTATTCTTTACATTCTTATGTCGTTTCATGACTTAATTTTTTTACCATATATATATATATATATAAAAAATCCCAGAATGTTCATAATATTATGTTATTGCCAACTGGAAGATCATGTCATGTTGCGACATTATTTTTAATACCCATGTTCTCAATATTAATAGCCTATTCTGCACTTAAGATAGATTTTTACCTATTGGCCTAGCCTCTGGAATAATTTAAAAATAGGCCTATTAATTTTGTTTATCAATGGAAATTGAAATAATCTTGTCCCAAAATATACTCTTTAAGTTCCATTCCTTTACAAGTTATTCTGTGATATAGATGAGTTAGTTTTTATTTTCTTCTTTTATTAAATTTACAAACTAAGCCTATATTGGTTGGGATCACCATATTCTTGTGTTTTATCATGATAATATATTTTATTAATGTAGAAAAAGTATAATGTATTCTCACTATAGGTGTTTTTATTTCATTCATCTACCATAGTAGCATAAACAAATGAAATACTTAGTGAGACACAACAATAAATCACACGAATGTGTCAAGTTCATTTGTAGTTTGGTATCATCTAGAAAATTATTTCATTTTTTGACATAAGGGATATCAAAGTTTTACCACGATTTATTTAAAGGCAACAAGAAATTATATAAATGTTCAGCAGTGGCAAACATCAAAAAAATAGTATATATTTAAAATTCAAACATTTTATTTTGGTTAAAAATAGCTAGCCTAGTTACATAAATGTATCAGTGCTATTATTATAAAGTTAGGTTAGTGCTCTAAACTAATTTGCATAAGAACCATTTTTGATGAACTAGAGCTGCTGTAAAATTTAAGTCCTGAGGAACGATGTACCAAACGTAACTCCACGGCTCCTCGTCCTATGCGGAGGAATGGATTAACAGAAGTTGCCATAGTTGATTTTCAGGTTCTTGTTTACGAACAGATGGGGGAGATCGTGTTGCCAAGGTCCAAAGTCAGGTCAGGAGCATAGACAAAAATATAGTCAGGAGATCGTTCCGTTTAGTGGCGCAGCCTTACGGCCTTTGTCTGAGCGATAGCAGACGACTTTTAATTGAAAAGTTCATATAACGCAACAGTATATTTTTACATAACAAACCTAGATAAAATATTATGTAATATTGTAGGTTAAAGATAATTCAAAATTTATAAATATTCATACTATAGTAGTTATAATATATAAAGGTAAATATATTAAAACAAAAGAATATCCGAATAGCAAAGTTACAATTTAAATAACTATTTCAATTTTATAGGGTGGTATTGCTGCTGAATTCACAAGCAGCCGACCAATATTATCTTTTTTTGGCTGTGAATGGAAATTATTTTGAAATTGTGGGATGCTAATTTAATGGGTAAGTGTTGTAATTTGATAATTTGTATATCCATACTAAACATAATTGACTATTCGAAAATATATTTTGGTGTTTGGTCAATATTAATAAAATTTGAATGATAAAACCATGACCATAAACTGTTTTCTGCCTGTATTAGTGTCCTTCATTCTGTGAAAAAAAAAATCTAACCCAGCTTAAAAGCTTTCGGACCCGTTTTATCATAGCTTAAGCTTTTGTTATCATGTTGATAGTTTAAATTATGACTTGAGACCTGTAAGTTACTTTGCATAATATTTTACTAATTTATTACCAATTTAAAATGTTTCACAGAGTTTTATTTTATCACAAATTTGGGACTCATTTCCTCTAATGTATTTTGTATGTTTTATGTTCAAATTTGAACCAAGGGGATAATACGGGGGTGGCTGGTGTATATTATAAACAAATGGAAATACTATTGTAGCACTTTACTTAGACGTCTACAAACCTTTATGAAACCAATCTGGGAATAAAGGGTGCAAACAGATCAACTTTAATATAAGTTACCTAGGTCTTTTAGGTGGGTGTAGGACTCAGACCGATTTGCTTAAGGTCCAACCAACAATGCAATTTGGGAGTCTTATTTGTCTAAAGACATGGATAAAACAAGGCAGCCAACTTTTAGGATCAAAATCCATATTCCACACACTTTTTTTCATTGAAATGGGTCAATCATACTTCATATTTAAAATGTATTGGTTACCATTATATAAATATGATTCAGCCAATTGCTCTATAATCACGATAACTTTTGATAGCATATGCTAAGTTAACCTTGAAACAGCAAGATTTATCTCAGCCATGTTAATGTGATAAAATAAAAAACACTACTACATAACTTGGTAAAATGAAATAAACTATTTAAATTTGATTTATTTTAACATTTTCCAGGTTCACCTAACCTAAGATATCCAAAGGTTTTTAATTATCTAGCGGGTAGAATTGGACGGAGGGAATGCACACACATAAGTATGGGTATTAAAATCACCCTGCCAGAATTCAAACACTTATGTCTTATTGTTCAAATATATTTTGAACATACTCCTAGCAAACACGATTACAATACCACTTTGCTAGAATAAAAGTTTATTAGGATATTTTGTAGTAACTTTAAAAAAACAACACATATGCACCAACACTTCAGTGCATTGCAAATCAGGGGGTAAAATGGCTTATCTAGGCCAACAGCCTGGAGTGGGTATGATCAAAATAATATATATAATCTTAGTTAAGTCTTTTTGTAACTGTTAAATCATAATTTGAAGACTAACTAACTAAATCCTGACAGATCATTGGAGATTAAGTTAGATAGTTTAGAACTATTATTATGAACAAACCCACCTTGGTGGCGTAGTTGGCTAAAGCACTTGTCGTGTTGAGCTCGACTGCTGAAGAAGGGGAGATCGAGGTTCGAATCTCTGTCGGGTGAACTGGGGGTGGTTTTTCCTAAATGGTTTACCACTCTCCCTCCACGAAAATGCGGGTTCACTTCCTCTAATTCAACCTTCCCAATTCCTAATCCATTAGAGTAATTAGTACTTAAAGCGTATAATCCGAACAGGTAGTAAGATGCTGTGCTAAATATTATTATTATTATTATTATTATTATTATTATTATTATTAAGGTTTTAAGGCCCATCGACACATTGAGGTCATTAGGGCCTATTATTATTATTATTATTATTATTATGAACAATCATAAAACATCTTTTTTTAATCTTTAAATAATAATACCTACTGTCACACACTTTGAAGCTGGTGACAAAGATAATAGAGATGAGACTAAGGAAGTTGGTAAACCATCTTTAGAAGAAGAGCATGATGGATTAAGGAAGGACCTCATAGCTGCACTTAGAATGCTAATGGAGAAATCTCGAGAACATTGGATGAACCTCGTTATGGTAGGATATATCAGGGCATAAAAGGGCCTGTGACGGCGCTTAGAGGGAGATGATCCGGCAATGTCTGGATGTGACGAGTGTGCCAAACATCCTGATTGAAAAAGTGACGATGTTATATCTGAGATGTATCATCTTTATCCAGATAGGGAATGGAAGCTCATTGGTTTAAGACAAAGAGAGGAATCCTACAAGGGAGTGTCTTATCAACACCCCTGTTCATCCTACCGTAATAATGGGCCGGATTATAAAATCTACCAAGGAGACTGACCATGGTATTTGCAGATGATGTTTGAATGTGTGGAATGACAAGTTCAAACAATTTGAATTAAATATAAGTAAAACTAAAGCAGTGGAAATTATGGTCAGCAAAATCTAACCTAGAAATAATCCATTTTGATGAATTATTCAACATAATCCATGCATTTATTCATTTCAAGGCTACCTTTTGACTACCTTCTATAATATTATTAATGTGATTCTTCTAAAAACATCCACACCACACTCAGTATAGGCCTGTTATGGGGTTGGACCAAATAGGTAATCAGGGAATGTAATAATGTTCTAAGGACAGTAAGAACATGAATTGTAAGAAAGTTCTATATTAGATGTACTTTTTACCCACAGTTAAATATGGACTTTGAATGTATGAGGGTACAGGGAGGCCATGGGAGTTAACGTGTTAGCTGTAACAAGGAGAAACAGGATTAGGAATGAAGTGGTCTGGGAAAGAGCAGGGGTAAAGGGAGTACATGAGATAGTAGAAGAAGTAAGGCTGAGGTGGTATGTCATGTAATGAGGATAGAAGAGGAAACAATCCCAAGGAGAATGATGAAGATGAAACATGTTGGAAAAAGACTGCAAGTGATTCCTAGAAAGAGATGGGAAGGGCAGATAACAGCAAGTGTGAGGGAGAGGAAAAGAATGGAAGCAAATAAAGAACATGCATGGACCTTCTTTGTTCACAGATAGCATTGATAACATTTTTACTCTATGATTACCTATTTTATAGGTAGGTGATAATAACTATCAAAAGAGACAAATGAAGCTCACATGACTTAATTTAAAAAGAACAAACTTTTTGGCCATAAGGAGTTCTAAAGTTAATGGTCTCCGGAATGTAATTTCACCATCCATTCCCTATCCTGACACCCAAACTCCTTCCAATCCATTTTCACACTATCCTCCCATCAACATATCTGCCTTTCAAGAGAAGGAAGGCCTCCGTTGTATCCAAGATAGTTGATACGCTCAGCTTGTTTCTAGGGTTGCTGGCGATATGTTTCTATCCACGCATCGGAGAGTGAAGGGCTCCTGGAGAGATGTCATGACAGAAGCCGCATGTCAAACATGGTTTGCTTTGTCGTGGATATAGTGTGTTGAACCATTGACTTTTGTTTTTTGTAACTTGAGTAGGCCACCTAGTGTCTTCCATTAGGGGTCATCTTCTGGGTGTTGCCATGTCAGCTGTGTCGCGGCTCGGACAATCTCACCTGGCTATCCCATGATCTGTTTGATCACTGTGCTTGCCGCTAGTGGCTGGCCAATTTTGTGGCATCCTTCAACACAGAGGTCGCAGTCGATCTTGTTGTTTGAGACTGACCTGGGCTAAATAACCTGAGGACGTGCTTACGTTATTGTTGTATCTCCATCTTGTTGTTTCTTCAGGTTTCCCTACTAAAATGTTGTGTTTACATCTGTCATCACCCATATGCATCATATGATCAGCCTGCACACCTTGAGTATCTTTTGGTGACCTGGTGGTCTAGGGGTAAGGTGTCAGATTTCTATGCTAGCGGCCGGGGTTCAATCCTTGGTCCTGGCGCAGATTTATCTTATTACCAAACCCTTCCTTCGCCTCTGACAAGAGCCTACGGTACTTCAAAATGTAACTTTATCCATTTCCCTGTTCGTTCATCCCTAATAGGGATAAATATCTCAACAACTCTTAAACCTATTTATTTTCTGTTTTTAATTAAAAGTTATACATTTCTTTTAGTTATGAGCTTAGTCTCTGCCAGAAAATCTACATCATTTGCATAAGTCAACACCTTATATAGTCCGACCCGTGTATCCTCTTTCAAGGACCAAACTGTATATTCAAGTGAAAAGCTAAATAGTGATTGATATGATTGTGAATTTCAAATGTCGGCCCTTTCCCACAACATTTGATGGAAACTTGTAGTAACATGTCTTGGGGTTTTAAAATATAAAATATAAATTAATGAAAGCTATTTTTAGTAACTTCTGTATCTGGCCAATGGGCAAAAAATTGGTTGAATTTTTATTTTATTATTAAAAAAAAGGTTTTACCACTTATGCAATTTACACTTCTATAGCATATTTTTAGTTAAATAATATAGGCACTAATCTGTATAGGCCTACGTAGACAAATAAATGTTATGTTGCACCACACAATCTTTCTCTCTCTCTCTCTCTTTGATCTTAAAATAAAGACATTTATTAAAAATGTGTAAGATTTGTGAAACAAAATAATATACACTGTTACAAAAACATTGAGAAAAGAGGAACCTATCAGTCCACTAAAGAGTATAACATTCAATTTCATAATTCATATTGCTCCATAAAAAATGTATAGTAGAAACTTTTATATATATATTTCATTTAACTCATGATTATATATATATATAAATACAGGGACACCTGTATAAAATACCAAAATAACTATTAGTTTTATAAAAAAGGTTTCAAATTATAATATTGTGTTTTTCAAAGTACTAGAACATTACAATGATACCTTATTTCGTATCTCAAATAGTTGCGTATATAAAATGATCAAAATTGGAAATGTCCTCTCCTCATGAGCACCCTTATAGTCATTTTCAATGGAAAATGAGAATTTCCATTTGGTTTGTAATGTTAAGCAATGACTGAATACAAAATTTAATTAAAATTGTTAGAGCAGATTTTGAGAACATATATTTTCTCTCTTTTTGCCTGTCAATAAATTATCCTTAATTTTATGGTCAAATATATAATTCCATCAAGACCTTGAGGGAACACTATAAGCACCCTAGATACCAAGTCTTAGCCTGATTGGTTAAATGCTTTTGGCTCTTAGATCGAAATACAGGCAGGCAGCATTGTGAAAAACACTTTTTTTTGTTTCATAGGGTTATGAAACATTATCAAAATCTCGAATTTGATTATTTTGGTGATCACAAATCTCTTCGAGTGGCCAAGAGAAAATAAAAATTTCCTAGTTTTTTATTCTTTTAAATTACTGACTTTTTTAGTAAAGCGTTGAGAAAATTCAGATGTTTTCTGACCAGTGTGAAAATCTACACCCTAAAAGCCTTTCTTTTAAAAACCTTAATCACATTGTATGATATTAGGAACCCTATCATAGTAGCAATAAAAATAATCTATTTACCAATTATTACAAACCAAATATAGATTATCCATCTACTCACAAAATACAAATTAAGTAGTCATGAAAAACGAATGCTTTGTGTTGGTAGACACACCATAGCACTATTTATCAGAGTTTAGGTGATAGAGAGACATCAAATGGAAGTTATGCAAACTGGAGGACCACCAGGGCCCTGGGAGAAAGCTATGCAGAAAAAACATCATTTTTAGGCAATTCCATTTTGTGACTTTATATAAAAGAAAAAAAAAATTAAGGAATTAAATGAAATGTCTAAAAGAAATATATAATTACATTTAATTACCAATCAGTTATCTTTTTGATTATTCTTAACATTTTAAACCTCATAATTTTTGGTAATTAATTGTTCAAGTTGGTTGACAGGTTGGTACAGGTTTCCTTTTATATTTGTCTTGTGTCTACCATTAAAATACAGCATGGTATGGATATTTAATATTTAATCCAGCCACACTGTTTGTCTTGTATTACATGTCAAATAAGTGTATTAAATGTTACCAACATTTTATTAATTTGCTATTATGACTAATTTTCCTGGGATCCTGCGGACCACATTTTGAGAAACACTGCTCTCTAGCTTTTAGCAATATATTTATATATTCTATAGTTTCTATATTATATTAATATATATATATATATATATATATATTATAAGATAAGATTATACATATTTTATAAAAATCCCACATTTGTAGCCGACAATTTCCGCACATCCATCATAGACTCTGCTTTAAAATATGAGTGAAGAATTACCCTGGGCACAGAACGATTCCTGGATAGCTCAGAGGTTAGAGCATTGGCGTACTAAGTCAAAGGTCCCGGACTCAATTTTTGTGTCCAGGTGTCATTTTTCAATTTTCAGATTATAAATTTTATAGTTTCTATTAATTTTATTGACTTTTATTGATGACTTCATGAAATCTAGCCACAATTTATGACTTGCATTAATGACTATGTGACTTCTTGCCACATTGATTGTATTGTATTAATGACTATATGACTTCTAGCCACATTGATTGTATTGTATTAATGACTATATGACTTCTAGCCACACTGTTTGTATTGTATTAATGACTATGTGACTTCTAGCCACACTGTTTGTCTTGTATTAATGACTATGTGACATCTAGCCACACTGTTTGTCTTGTATTAATGACTATGTGACTTCTAGCCACACTGTTTGTACTGTATTAATGACTATGTGACTTCTAGCCACACTGCTTGTCTTGTATTAATGACTATGTGACTTCTAGCCACACCACTTGTCTTGTATTAATGACTATGTGACTTCTAGCCCCACTGTTTGTCTTGTATTAATGACTATGTGACTTCTAACCACATTGGTTGTATTGTATTAATGACTATATGACTTCTATCCACACTGCTTGTCTTGTATTAATGACTATGTGACTTCTAGCCAAACTGCTTGTCTTGTATTGATGACTATGTGACTTCTAGCCAAACTGCTTGTCTTGTATTAATGACTATGTGACTTCTAGCCACACTGTTTGTACTGTATTAATGACTATGTGACTTCTAGCCACACTGTTTGTACTGTATTAATGACTATGTGACTTCTAGCCACACTGTTTGTCTTGTATTAATGACTATGTGACTTCTAGCCACACTGTTTGTATTGTATTAATGACTATGTGACTTCTAGCCACACAGTTTGTATTGTATTAATGACTATGTGACTTCTAGCCACACGGTTTGTATTGTATTAATGACTATGTGACTTCTAGCCACACGGTTTGTATTGTATTAATGACTATGTGACTTCGAGCCACACTGCTTGTCTTGTATTAATGACTATGTGACTTCTAGCCACATTGTTTGTCTGGTATTAATGACTATGTGACTTCTAGCCACACTGCTTGTCTTGTATTAATGATTATGTGACTTCTAGCCACACTGTTTGTATTGTATTGATGACTATGTGACTTCTAGCCACACTGCTTGTCTTGTATTAATGATTATGTGACTTCTAGCCACACTGTTTGTATTGTATTAATGACTATGTGACTTCTAGCCGGTATACTTTCATTTATAACTATTGAACTTAATAATAGATAACCTTCTTTTAGTTAAAACGAAGTTGTCTAAAAGTTGACCTCTCAGGATGTTATCTCTAGACAACTCATGCTACATGGCTTAATTGGAGCGAAAACTTTTTCTTCTTTTTTTCAGGGCTTTAAAGTCATCATGAAGATCAGACAGAACACAGCTAAAAACCGGATAATTTTCATTTTAAGATTATGTGACTGTTAGGAATTGGATAACTCATTGTTTTGCTTGTGAAGATTTGTGTATAAGTTGGAAGTGGAGGGTTTTCTCCAACATTCAACTGCAATGGAGTACTTCAAGTGAGTCAATTATATGATCGTTATTGCTGTTTTTTCAAACATTATCTTATAATTTACTATAATTTAATTCTAAGTCTAGATAACTTTGGGTCAGCTAAATAAAGAATAAGTTTTTTTAGCTCCTTAACTTATTAAAATTTGCTTATGATGCACCTTTTGAAAACAAATTAAAACTAACACTGGATTGGCAGTGACCGATGGGGAGATTTGAGTTCAATCCTTGTCAGCTTTATTGAGAAGATTTTTCCTAAATTTCTTCTCACTCCTTCTCAATGCAAATATAGGTACATTTTCTCTAAAATCAACCTTTCTCATTTCTAACTCTATAGCCTAGTATACATGGGTAGCCTGGATGGGACGTAAGACACGGTGCACAAACATGTTAGGTACTCAGTTGAATAATAGATGGGCAGTTCCCTGAGAAAGCAGACATGGAACTCGAAAATTAAAAATTAGTTTATAATCAAGTTAACCATATCATAGGATAGCTAAAATACTGTAGTTTTATATTTGAGAAACAATTTAACAAAAATAATGAGTTTTAAAACATTAGTAATATTATAGCAAACCCCATTTGAATTAAAGCCCAGGCTTTCATAGTCAAAAATAGTATTTAAAAGCGTTATAAGACATTTAAATTGTGGTAAAACTAAACGTTTAGCCTAACTAGATAAGTCAGAAGTGATTTACTAAAA
Organism: Timema shepardi; assembly: GCA_902151425.1. Lineage (NCBI taxonomy): Eukaryota > Metazoa > Arthropoda > Insecta > Phasmatodea > Timematidae > Timema > Timema shepardi. The sequence continues at coordinate 83,510 of CABFVX010002073.1, read as the reverse complement.
ATAAATCAAATCTGTGGTGTCCAAGACAATTTTCTCCCCACTAATCAACATGTTGTCATTTCGTTACCGTTAAAAGGCTAATTGTTGTTCTCTGAGAATAAATATTTTTTTTCAGAAAGTTTAAAATTTGTTTGCAAAAATAGTTTCACTCACAGAAAATTTACTGACGTTTAAGAAAAAGTACAGCAATTTATTAGACCCTTATTTAACCAGTAACGGAATGACTCATATTGTTAACGGAATGACTCATATTGCTAATGGAATGGCTCTCATTGTTAACGGAATGACTCATATTGCTAAAGGAATGACTCATATTGTTAACGGAATGACTCATATTGTTAACAGAACGACTCATATTGTTAACGGAATGACTCATATTGTTAACAGAATGAATCATATTGTTAACAGAATGACTCATATTGTTAACGGAACGACTCATATAGTTAACGGAATGACATCTAAAGGTAAAGGAATGACAGTCACTAGAAATGGAATAATATTAGTTTTATGTTTTATTAAGCTCGGTGATGAATGAGGTTTACATACATTTAAGTTATGTTATTATGGTTTTAAAAACAATGTTAACTAAATGTATCCATAGGTCTACCTTAAAATAGGATCTACTTAAAAACAAATATTTTGTAAATAAACTTTATTGGACTTTATTGGTGTGTGACTATGAAGAAGAAAGTTGTATGTTTTCACAGTGCAATACTGGTTCTGAAATATTCTTAAAGCATGAGTACTCCTTAGATAGAATATTGATGAAAACTATTGTGAAATGGGAACATTGGGAGACAATGTACCAAAGAGTCACTCTTCAAGATATGGACGGTACAGTGGGAGACAATGTACCAAAGAGTCACTCTTCAAGACATGGAAGGTACAGTGGGAGACAATGTATCAAAGAGTCACTCTTCAAGACATGGAAGGTACAGTGGGAGACAATGTACCAAAGAGTCACTCTTCAAGACATGGAAGGTACAGTGGGAGACAATGTACCAAAGAGTCACTCAAGACATGGAAAGTACAGTGGGAGACAATGAACCAAAGAGTCACTCTTCAAGACATGGAAGGTACAGTGGGAGACTATGTACCAAAGAGTCACTCAAGACATGGAAGGTACAGTGGGAGACAATGAACCAAAGAGTCACAGTGAATCATTGTCTCGATGCTCTCCTAAAGTAAAAACCTCATTTTATAACTCACACTTTGATTAAACGCCAACAGACTAAATTTTTTGAGGAAAAAAGAAAGAAAAACTAGTAAAGAACACATGGTTATTCAAGTAGACCTTGCAGAAAACTACACTGTGGAGCAACAAAATGAAATTCAAAGTTCACATTGGGCCAAGTTACAAATTACCATCTTCACAGCTTATATATGGAATGAGAAAAACACAGGCTATCTATGTGCAATAGTTAGTGAGGAGCTAGAACTCAATACATATTTTTTTCACAGCTTTCTAGGTAAGCTTACCTGCCTAGGTGGCGGAGTTGGCTAACATGCTTGGGTTGTTGAACTTGACTGCTGAGGAAGGTGAGATCGAGGTTCGAATCTTGGTCTGGTGAACTGGGGGTGGTTTTTCCCAAATGGTTTTCCACTCTCCCTACACGCAAATGCGGGTTCACTTCCTCTAATTCAACCTTCCCAATTCCTAATCCATTAGAGTAATTAGTACTTAAAGCCTATTACCCGAACGGGTAGTAAGACGCTAAGACGCGGTTCTAAATATTATTATTATTATTATTATTAGATAAGCTTGACCCATGTTAATTCAGTTGAACCAAGAATAAATACTATCACATTCATGAATGATGGTGCAGCAAGCCAATTTAAACAACGATTTTTCTTTGCCAACCTAACATATCATAAGGAAAACTATAGACCTAAGCTCCTTGTTTCATGGCATTTATTTGCCATGTCCCATGACAGAGGTGTTGTTGATGGAATTGGCGGCACAGTTTGGACAACGTGTATATCTGGGAAATATGCTGTGCGTAATGCTAATATGTTTGTAGACATTGCACTCTGCAAATGCCCTAATATAACGCTAACTTGTTCTTGCCCGAGATATAAAGATTCATCTAAGTGAATTAGATCAACTGTGGGATTACATATCTCCATTTTCCGAGACCAAGAGCCTTTATGCAGTAATTTCTGTTGCTCCATTTATTATTGAAAATCAGCGTTATTCTTTGTACCAAAAAAGTCTGTCCACAAGTTCCGAGATGAAATTGCAATTTCTCTCATCAGAAATACAAATGGCTCAATCATAACTCTACTTTGTTTCAAGGAGACTTTGCTTTTGTTTGTTTTGTTGTAAAAAAGTCTCAACGATTCTTTGTAGGACAAGTAACACAAGTTGATAGATGTAGTACATCATGTTATAAAATTACGTTTTTAAGAAAAAGTGATCAGAGGGAGCAAACTTTTACTTTTACTTTTCCTGCAAACGAGGACAAGAATTGGGTTAAAGCAAGGAAAATCATTAGGAAATACCGTCACCTAATATTGATAACAGGGATAGGTACTTTTTACACACACCTATCTATGAAGCACATTGAGAAGGTCTACTTTGTCAACTTGTCATCCCATTACTTTCAAATTATTTTCTTAAACAAGTAAATATTTATTATTATTATTATTATTATTAGCACCGCGTCTTACTACCCGTTCGAGTTATACGCACTTACGCTAATGTGTAATGGTAGGGTGATTGTGAGATGAAATGAAGGACCTACAGTTTAACGTGGAATCCGAACCACGGTGGAGGCCTGGCATTCCTCACATTCACAAGAGGTCTTGTCAGAGGTGAAGGAAGGGTTTGGTAATCAAATAAATCTTTGCCGGGACTGAGGATCGAACCCCGGCCGCCAGCATAGAAGTCTGACACCTGTAACAATACGGGATAAAATGCGCCGCTCTTTCGGCGTCAATTATAATAATAATGTGATCAATCGCCCCACTTCGGGCGTCGATTGATACACAACGGATTAATTCCCTGATAAAAGATGATGTGATGACTTTAGGTTGTCTTAAGCTCCGTGATCGAGCGCCTATCACCACTGTACGGAAAAGATACCGTTTAATCAGCTGTCTATAACCCCGTGTTCGAGCACTAATTAAATCGGTATTAATATTATTAAAGAAAGAGAAATGTTTTTGGCTGTTATTTCACACACGGTTTATTTATATTACACCAGTAAGTTATTTGCACATATTTCAGTTAAATGTTTCTTATCACTGCACACTTGTGATATTGAAGTGATGTGTTGGACTGTGAGCAAGGTCCCGGAGATTGTCCTCCCCATCGTTGTCAATTGCTATTGCTATTCTTTATACTGTCTATACTGTACTGCTGATACTGTGTTATACTAAATTGTTCTGAATATGCTGTCATACTGTTCTGCTGATACTGTGTATACTGTGCTGCTATTGCTATACTGTTTATACTGTGTATACTGTTCTGTACTGTGAATAAACATACGCACTATGGTCTATATATGACATACGCCTTGCATTTTCTCCCTTGGTCAACAAAGTAAAAACTAACCAATAGACAGAGTCCTGGCGACACATTTTGTGAGAGCTAGCTTCTTATTGGTATAAAGAAATGTCGTGTTCTGCCAAATACTGTGAACCTCCTCCCTTTTAACAGGAAGCAACGCAGTAGATATTTTAACAAGAAAGAAGGTATAAAAAACTATATTTTCGGGGTGTAGTCCTTTTCACCTCATTCTGAGAAACGCGTGTTTGTTCATGGATGAATCTTAAAAGGATATTCTACCTATATTACTTTAAAGAAAAATTACCTTCATCCATGACTTTTTACATAATTTAGATTAGTCCAAATCAATACATTACACACCTTACCCCTAGACCACCAGGTCACCTAAATATTTATTAAATATAACTTCTAATATATCATTGAATAGCTGATAAGTTTGTCTTAGTGGTCTAAATTGTGTAGCTTCTATATGTGAGTGGTTGGGCTGAGCTTGTACTCTTTTCGTGATAAGTTAGATAACTGTGTCCGAGCAATCTCATTCTGTTACCAACTAATAATTAATTAGTGAATAGTATCAAAGTGCAAAAAAAAAAAAATTGATGTTGTTAAAATAAAGTTTATTTTGTTTTGTAAATCGTTTAATAGACATTTGAATTGTTCCTCTTATCAAATTTTCTTTAAAATACCATGAAAGAATTAAACTCTTTCCATTTCTCGTGGAACTGCCCAAGTAGCATAGTATGTCTACATCTAGCAAATTAATGTTTGCTAAAAATACACTGATAAAATATATTATCATAACGTTGCAAATTGTAGCTATAGTAAAAACAAACCACTCCACTTAGGCATATTTTGATAGAAAAGTGTTATTAGGTCACTAGAAACTTCTTCATCCGAATTTGGTGGCAGCAGATCCAATCCCGATAGTCCGTAATTTTGGAAATTTTCTACTGAGTAGGGCTTTACAAAAACTGTACATTATCAATATATTGTGTAAATAACACATTTATTAACAGTTTGCGTATAACCCGAACGGGTAGTAAGACACGGTGCTAATAATAATAATAATATTAACAGTTTGAGGAATAATATGTTAGCTTTTGTTACAAACAACTTTCAAAATACTTATATGGGCCATTCTCAAATTGAAGGACAATTATTTATATCTCCCGCCGTATAACTATTTGGTTGTTTTTAAAACAAGCAACAAAACTTTTTTTGTAGTAAAAATTGTATAAAACTTGATTGAAACATTTAAATATTGTGGTATTAAAAACAAATTTGACCAAATAATTATTAAAAAGCCCTTTTATCACTTCGCTAACTGTCCCCATCCCCGAATTTTGAAGTTTGAAATTATATAGAAAAATAAAGAGAAGAATTTAAATATATATATAAAAAAACCATTATAAAATATTCCCCTGATACTGTTATTGTCTTTTGAAGAATCCATTTTAATAAATTATTTATGAATTTTGACATTTTAATCAATATTTGTTTGTCCCCAAATTACACACTCGACAAACATGTTATTTTTAATTTGGCGCTCAAACCTTCCGGAATGCTCTACTTTTCCCCACTATCCCCATTCAGGTAAATAGTATAGAATATGTTAATTGTAAATCACTTCGCTAACATTAATATCATTTGGAGTTTTTGAAATAACCTAGCCAATACCGATTCATTTGAATGTAAATAGAAACAGGAACTAACCTCAATGCTTGTCTGCATCTTTATACTTATATTATGGCTATAAAACTCAAAGTCTGCCAAAAATATCACTTTGCTAACCCTCACTTCGCTAACAATGCTTAGCAACAAAATGGCGTCATCCTCTCACTAACTTCAGTTATGTGACAAAACTAATGATAGTCGTATAGCTCACAAACGGTAAGTAGGCCCCTAAATTGAAATTTTCGATGTAATTAGCAATTTATTTAATACAGTGATAATTACTATTGCTACAAATATTTATATTCAAATTAACCTTTTAAAACATCGACAATGCAAATAACAAATATTTGGTTGAAGCTTCATAATTTATTATACCCAAAAACTTTTTATTTCTATTTTACGGTTTCATGAATAGAAGAAAATAATTTTAGCACTTTTCTTCACTTTTAGAAAGATACTCTATTATTATTATTATTATTTCTCTTTCTACAGAATTTTCATGCAAAATGGACAATCAATGTAGGTAAGCAAATAGTTGAAGCTCTTCCAACTCCAAAAATTGTTCTTAAAGGAAATTGTATTTTTTATAAATTCCAAAACTTTGTTAAATCTTAGGTGTTTGTCATTTGATAATTTAATACTAATATATTTGTAGCACCATTAACACTCTGTTTTTTCAGTTAATAGGCCAGTGGTCATTTTTGTTTGTGTTATTAATATTTAGTTTTGTTGAATCGCTGATGTTTTACAGAATTACACTTCTTGTATTTGAAGAGTAAATAGTATACAACTTATTTAATTGTTAGGTTTTATGGTGGCTACAAATGGAAAACCTGGAAAAGTCAGGGAATTTTTGGATGACAGGGAAACCAGGGAAATGTCAGGGAATTTAACTAAGAATAAGGAAAAGTCGAGGAATTTAAAAATATGTCTAAAATATTCCATTAATTTTGCAACTAAACACTAAAATAAAAGTTAATAACAGGCCTACCTAAATATAACATTTTAATTTTTCAAATAACTGGTAAAACTGTTTATGTTTAGTAGATATAAACTTTTTTTAATATGTGATCAATAATAAATAAAACAAAAGTCATCATCCACCATTAAAACTGAAAAGAAGTAGTCAGGGAAAAATGTTGCTTGGAAAACCTGGAAAAGTCAGGGAATTTTTGTAAAATATGTTTTGTAGCCACCCTGTTTTTGATGAAAAAATATGCATTTAAAATAAAGGTGTAACTTTTATTTAGTCAAATTTGGCTCTGGTAAGTCCAAATTAACTCGTTTTGTTTTCCCAAACATGATCTCGCTAATACTAGCATCACTTCACTAACAACAATAAAATCACTTATTTCTCATTAAAACAGTCTCAGTAAAAAAACAAATATTATTGCCTATCAACTGTAAAACTTAAGTTTCCTTGGATTTTGGGAAATTCAACGTCACTAACATATGAGTTTTGTATGATTCTTCACTTAACACATCTTAATTCCAATATATCAAGAAAAATGTATCATTGTTTTATACATTGTTAAAAACTATGTTATACTTAGTAAAAATACATATTTTATTTAGAGATTAGAGATTATGATGTATTTATGTGCATCTGAAACAGTGTTAGCGAAGTGATGGATTATGGGTAGTCACTTTGGTAAAACTAAAAAAAACATGAAAAAATTGTAAAATCAAGCTTTACTGGTATTATTTACTACCTACTTCTTTTTTTAAAAAAGTGTAATCAGGCAATACATTATCCTTTTCCTGAAATTTTAATTTTTTAAATTCTTTTGGATTTCGTATTAGGCCCTCAATTTTAGAATGACCCATATAATTATATTCTTGTTTGAGATTTGATGATAGCTTATGGGTCAATTAATCTTCTACCTTTCAACAGCCACTGTAACATGACTGTACCATTTTTTAATAATAATAATATTTAGCAACGCGTCTTACTACTCGTTCAGGTTATACACTTTAAGTACTAATTACTCTAATGGATTAGGAATTAGGAAGGTTGAATTAGAGGAAGTGAACCCGCATTTGCGTGGAGGGAGAGTGGAAAACCATTTAGGAACCACCACCCCCCAGTTCATCCGGCTGAGATTTGAACCTCGATCTTCCAGTCCTCAGCAGTTGAGCTCAACACGACAAGCGTGTTAGCCAACTACGCCACCGAGGCGGGTGTGTACCATTTTTTTTTGCAGGACATGATTGCAATCAGAGATTTTCATTGAATATTACAAACAATTTATTTTTCTAGTCGAAAGGGTGTTCCAAATAAATTGGCTAAATGTGTTTCTAGTGTATTTGAATGTTAGCTCGATCCTATTTAAGCTGTCGAATGTTTTAGGTTGCTATTTTCTTGTAGTGTCGGCCACTTGTGTAAGATTGTGGTGCGCACAATACTTGTGATAATTAACAACATCTACTGTATCCCCACCTACGTGGTCTGGATGATGATGATCTTCCCTCTGAAGAAGTATCACCCTGAACTCTACTGGAAGATTGAGGGCCATCTGTTCCATTGGCTGCTGGCCATGGTCAGCATGTGGAGCTGGTCAGCTGGCTACAACAGTAAGTACCAGCTCAGCGATTAGAGAATCGCTATATAAAAGTGTGTTAACACCAACATTGTTTTATGGATGTGAAGCGTGGGGTTGTCAGGAGAAACACAAGAGCAAGGAGAATGCAACTGGAATGAGAAATCTAAGAAGTGTATGTGGGAAAACAGAGTCATTAATGAATGGGGGCTGAAGGAGTGCTGTTTGAAAGAGAATCCACCAGGACATTTTAAAAGAAGTGTCTTACCTTGGTTTGGACATGTTGAGAGGATGAGTGTGGATCGAGGGATGAAGCAAATATTTGAAGGTATAGTGGTGTGGATAAAAAGGAAGGGATAGGATATGTAAGTTGGGGCTAAATGTTTTAAGACAAATGTGTGAAAAAGAGAAACATTAATAGTTTTAAGACTAGAAGAGCAGAGACTGTGTATGGAGGTTGTTGAAGCGAAGTGAGTATGGCAGGGTAAGGAAGTATGAAGAATGCTAGTGAAGATGGAATAGGTACGGAATTAAAAAAATCAATTAAATGCACAGTTTCTTGCCTAACACATATGGAAACATCGTGATTAGATATATTTTATGTACATCTGTATTTTAATTGAACTTAGGTGACCTGACAGTCTAGGGGTAAGGTGTCGGACTTCTATGCTGGCGGCCGGGGTTCAATCCTCGGTCCCGGCAAAGATTTATCTGATTACCAAACCCTTCCTTCACCTCTGACAAGACATCTTGTGAATGTGAGGAATGCCAGGCCTCCACCGTGATTCGGATTCCACTTTAAACTGTAGGTCCTCCATTTCATCTCACAATCACCCTACCATTACACATTAGCGTAAGTGCGTATAACCCGAACGGGTAGTAAGACACGGTGCTAATAATAATTAATAATAATAATAATTATAATAATAATAATACTTAGAAAACCCGAAAGTAAAATGTTTCTATATTATGGATACAATCGTAACTGACATATTTTAACTAGGCACCAGTTGAAGAATGATGCCTGGATAAGGAATGGAATTCACGACCCTTGACTAACTGCACCAATTTTCTACCAATGAGATATTCAGGATTTGTGCTGTTCCCGGGATAGTTCTATCAGCCTCTGTCTGAAGAATGACCCTGTGCGCAGGACTATTGCTGAATAGCTCAGGAAGAGCATTGTCGGGAAAAACACTCACTGTACGATATATAGAGCAAATAAAGTACAGTCACATTACATTTGCTAGGGTTTTCATCTTACCACCAATCTGATGAGGGTAGAGTTATAAAAGAAATACACCTGCATTTATGTGGAGATGAAATGGAAAACCCTCTAGGTAAAACATTTCTCCCTACACCAGGCCGAGATTTGAAATGTGGCCTCTCTTTTGGCAGTAAACCATACTAGACAGAGTTGATACCCTATCTCGCTTTCCCATCAGTGCGGATAGAACTTATTTATATTACCTCTTCTTTTAAAGGCATTATGTAGTTAACAGAAAAAATAAAATTAACAGTTCTTGTTTATTATAATTCAACTACACAAGTCTCTGGACATAATAATTGAAGATCATTATGTGTATTTAATTAAAACCAAGGCTTAATTATTACATAAAATAAATATTTATTACTAATTTGGATGATAATTTTAGGCATCATTCATGTACACTAGCCTGATTCAATGAATAGGTCAATTTGATTAAAAATCTTAAATAATATCCATACTTGATTATTTAATATGTATGTAGCTAAATTGTTCCCTAAGAAGTTTAAAGTTTAGAAAAGAGACTAGGATTAATTTTTGTTTTTTAACACCACCATTTCTGCACTTTAGGGACATTACACTTTTAGGAATAATTAGAACATCAAACATAAAATAGTTTTTACAGGTTAAAGAGGAACACATTTCATACAGTACGATTCTGCTTCTAGGCAGAAAAAAACACAGTTCACACTCTGATAGTGGACAGAGAGAAACACAGTTCACACTCTGATAGTGGACAGAAAGAAACACAGTTCACACTCTGATAGTGGACAGAGAGAAACATAGTTCACACTCTGATAGTGGACAGAGAGAAACATAGTTCACACTCTGATAGTGGACAGAGAGAAACATAGTTCACACTTCTGATACTGGACAAAGAGAAACATAGTTCACACTTCTGATACTGTACAGAGAGGAACATAGTCCACACTTCTGATACTGGACAAAGAGAAACATAGTTCACACTTCTGATACTGTACAGAGAGGAACATAGTTCACACTTCTGATACTGTACAGAGAGGAACATAGTTCACACTTCTGATACTGTACAGAGAGGAACATAGTTCACACATCTGATACTGGACAAAGAGAAACATAGTTCACACTTCTGATACTGTACAGAGAGGAACATAGTTCACACTTCTGATACTGGACAAAGAGAAACATAGTTCACACTTTCTGATACTGTACAGAGAGGAACATAGTTCACACTTCTGATACTGTACAGAGAGGAACATAGTTCACACTTCTGATACTGGACAGAGAGGAACACAGTTCACACTTCTGCTACTGGAAGTCTAACTGCCTTATAAGTAATGCTGCTAGTAAATTTGTGTTCTTTCTTGTACAGTTGTTGAACTTGGTGATGACATCAGACCATGTCTAGGGGAGAGGACACTTGTGATAGCAAACCATCAGTCGACGGCAGACGTCCCCCTGCTCATGGCCGCATTTAATCCGAAGAAGGGTGTTCTACCCAACATAATGTGGATCATGGACCATGTGTTCAAATATACCAATTTCGGCATTGTGTCCATCCTTCATCAGGATTTCTTCATAGTATCGGTGAGTCAACTTACAGATCATACTAGATTGGGGAGAAGTGTGGGGTGGATAATAAAATGGAAAATATAAACAACCATCATTAGGAAAAAGTAGTAATACTTTCCTTTCGATACTAGTACTTTTTTACACGATACTTTTGTTTACATATATTTATTTACTTGAGTACTTAAAACTTGTAATGGATCAGTATTGAAGGAAACATTCATTTGTTAGTAATCTATATATTTTATTGTAATATATTATACCCACAATCTAAAAGATCTTTCTACTTTATTAAAATATGATTTAGACAAATAACTATGCTCTTTCTTGCAATTTTGTAATTACATATTTGGAGGTCCAAGTCCACTGACAAAAGAAAGGGTCCTCTCATAAGACAGAATGCTTAATAAATTTTAATAATAATTTTAATAATAACAATAATTTCAATTTCCTTTATTATAGTTCTAGTCAACAGTCATGAGACCTATTACAGGCCAGTACTGAAAGTACACAAGTAACATTAACAAAAACAACAAATTTAACAAAATCCACGTACTAAATAGAACATATTATATTGTAATTCAAAAGTTTTATTTATTTTTTCGATACATATACCTGCTCTATCAATATTTGTACTGATACCAGAAATAAGTAGAATATCGAGACTTTTCTTTCGATAGCACATCTGTAGCCAGCATTTTGGTCCTAACTCGTTATCTTATTTTGTTTTCCACCATTTGAAGTAGTTTTTATTGCGAAGTTCTTGCAATTGATGGAAAGCTATCACCACTTTACAAATAGTATGCCTCCAGTTTACTCACTTTACGGTGCAATGGAAAGAAGCGCGTGTTTTTAGCTTTGAACTTTTTTGACAATAGTTTTTTTGGTTAAAATAAATAAAATATGGCTTATCTTTAGTTTAGTTTTATTCTCATGATGATCATGACAAATATTCAACAATATTGTTGAAATTATTATATGTAGAAAATAGAGAATCTTATATTTATCAAATCAGAATCATACATTTTCTTTGGAATCTTGATCTTTAAAAATGTACAATTCTAGTTTAAGTGAAAATATATATAATTGAATTTAAAAAAAGTTATTTACGGCCTGTTGCCACTGCCAAATGACATTTTGTTTGTAATTATCCCTATTATATCATAAACAATATGGTAAAGGAAATAGGAGGAAATGAGAGAGAAATTGGGGAGAATGGGAGGCAAGCGAAGGGCTTTTACAAACATGTCAAGAGTTCTGGTGTGGAGGTTAGATGTGCTGCAGAAGTGCAAAGGAGTGATGGACAGGATACAGGCTAGGAGGGACCAAGATGGACAGGATACAGGCTAGGAGGGACCAAGATGGACAGGATACAGGCTAGGAG
>CABFVX010002073.1:15394-70994 GCA_902151425.1 Timema shepardi | reverse complement strand
GGATACAGGAGTGACAAAGATGGACAGGGTGATGAAGGACAGGATATAGGCTAGGAGTGACAAAGATGGACAGGGTGATGAAGGACAGGATACAGGCTAGGAGTTACCAAGATGGACAGGGTGATGAAGGACAGGATACAGGCTATGAGTGACAAAGATGGACAGGGTGATGGACAGAATACAGGCTAGGAGTGACATAGACGGACAGGATAAAGGAGTGACAAAGATGGACAGGATATAGGCTAGGAGTGACAAAGACGGACAGGATACAGGAGTGACAAAGATGGACAGGATACAGGAGTGACAAAGATGGACAGGGTGATGAAGGACAGGATATAGGCTAGGAGTGACAAAGATGGACTGGATACAGGAGTGACAAAGATGGACAGGGTGATGAAGGACAGGATATAGGCTAGGAGTGACAAAGATGGACAGGGTGATGAAGGACAGGATACAGGCTAGGAGTTACCAAGATGGACAGGGTGATGAAGGACAGGATACAGGCTATGAGTGACAAAGATGGACAGGGTGATGGACAGAATACAGGCTAGGAGTGACATAGACGGACAGGATAAAGGAGTGACAAAGATGGACAGGATATAGGCTAGGAGTGACAAAGACGGACAGGATACAGGAGTGACAAAGATGGACAGGATACAGGATTGACAAAGATGGACAGGGTGATGAAGGACAGGATATAGGCTAGGAGTGACAAAGATGGACTGGATACAGGAGTGACAAAGATGGACAGGGTGATGAATGGACAGGATATAGGCTAGGAGTGACAAAGATGGACAGGGTGATGAAGGACAGGATACAGGCTAGGAGTTACCAAGATGGACAGGGTCACAGAGAGAGGAGGGATTCTTGTACCATATGATGGAAAAGGCGGGATTGAGGCTGTATGGATATGTGAAGAGGATTCCAAGGGGGATGCTCGAGCTAGAGGTGGTGGGCAGTAGGCCAAGAGGAAGGATGATCTAGGGACGGGTGGATAAAGAAAGTGCGGAGGAGTGTGGAGAGGAGTGGTGGGAGGACAGAAGTGAATGGAGAGGCTTATGTTCGAGATAGACCCTGCCAGTGGCAGGAAATCGTATATGATGATGATGATGATGATGATGATGATGATGATGATGATGATGATGATGATATACAACAAAAAGAAACAAGTTTTATTAAATTATTTATATAAAAGCAATATTGTACTTCTTTGTGATGTTATTACTCTCCCAGCTACAAAGCTGTGTAAATCCATTTACTAATTGCTTAAAATTATTATATCAATAAAGGTCTTCATAATATTATTGTATTTGAGATACTCTTTTGTGATTCTTTTGAATCTAAAATCTCTCATACCATAGGATTCAAAAGAAATACAGGGTTCAAGAATCTCACGACTAGTAGAAAATTATACTGAATGTATTTACATACTGAAGCGATATTTTACTTATTTTGGCAAAAGAAAAGTTTTTGTCATAAAAAAAGAAAAAATACTGTCCTTAACTCATGTTCACTTCCATCCTGCCTTAAGTTGATAAACCTATTAAAGTGTGTTTCCTTTGTGAAACTTGTGTGTCCTAGCATCCATTACTTAACCTACTTGACTCAACAGAAGACTAGTTATGTAGGGAGTACTTTTGAATGTTGACGAGGTATTCGGGAGATACTTTAGGAGTACTGTTAATTGCACACCAGAAGAGTTTGACATTGTCGGATTGACCTTGACTACTGTGGATCTACACGTTGGCTGAAAAACAAGCACAGAATATAAACAAGTTCTAAGCCACTCACAAAATTTCCACCTAATTGGCGCAAGCCTTTATGCTAATGTTCATCTTGTCTCTACTTTGTCCGCTCTGCTTGAGATCTTCGGCACAGGAAAACCAACCAGCTTGTGCATATGACAACGCATGCGCTCTAGAGCTAGAAACAAGCAGACGGCTTCATTGGCTGTTGGGAGATTTGAAATAACCCATGAATGGAGTGTGTATCAATGTAATGGATTGTTCCGTGACACAGCATTTTAATTTGAAAACGCCCATTGTGGTAATGATCTAAAATAAATGTTTATTTACTAGAAAATAAACTACTATGTTGATGTTTTACATTTTCACTGCAATGCGTCAGGAGTCAACATACAGCACGTAAATTGCTGCCCCACTAAAGCTGTTTCTATATGCTCTAATTTTGGTGAACATGTGAATCAAGCTTAATGAAGATCATTTTGATGCGACTGCTCTGAAATATGTCTCTCCACACTTGTTTCTTCTCTGCTTCTTGAGTTGATGCCTGGTTTGACTCTTCACAACCTTAACCTACGTGGTTACATATGATGAGGACATTCAACTTTTTCACACACTTGCATTTACTTGGTGAGAGGATGGGGAATCATACTGTTTAAAAACCACCTCCAGAGCATCTGGCCGAGATTTGAACACCGGACTCCTAGGTCAGCGTCAGGCACGTTAGATTGTCCTGCAACCTGGAAAACGGGGAATTTTTTTTGGTCCGGAAAATGTCAGAGAATTTGATCAAATTTTTAGAAATTTCACATATTCATTAAAATATTACACAACTTTCATTTACCATAGTCAAAATAACATTTCTCATCCAGTTAATAGTCACAGCAAATCTCTTTTAGCACACTTGAGTAAACTAACTTCAATTCTCATAGTCAACATGTGATTTTTGCGTCATCTATCTATCTATCCCCAACTCTTTGCATGTCTTTGAACAAGGAAGAGTCATAGCTATGCGCTTTTGCGAGAAAAAAAATTACACTAAGAAGAAGAAACTAAAGAAGAATGTGTCTCACAACAATTTAAACTGTACTGGTGAACTCAATATGATCTAACTGAAATATAACTTAGATCACACTATACAATAGCCCATTGCTTTAGACTGAAATTCTTTAACTTCATCATAGAGTGACACAATTTCAGATTATGTGTGTGTCTAGAATAATTATTATATTAAGTTGTGATCTTAATAAAATAATGTCTGTAAAATATAGCTACTGGAAAAGCTGGGAATAGGTTCTGAAAAACCTAGAAGAGTCAGGGAATTTTAAAATATAGTTGTGCTGGAAAAAACTACCATAATGCATTTCCTTAGACATTTCTTCTCAATTCTTCTCCTCATTCTACCTTCCTTCCTTGTGTTTAGTTGTCAGTAAATACACTGGTGTGGAACTTATCACTAGAAACAAATTGAAGGAATTAGGTTAGATAAAACAAGTAATAACTCTTGTACACTATCATTTTGTTTTTAAAGCTACTGACAAATATCAGGGAAAACTCCGAACTTTCTTCTTGTACATGCATATCTTTCTTCCGGTTTTTTAGGGCCTCGTGTAATACAACCAAAATGTTGTTTGCTTTCCTTTTAAAAGACGAGTGGCAACATAAGACCTAGGTGTACTCCATCAATCTAACAATCTTATTCGGTAATCCTTGGGGGTATTGGGGTACATTGAATTTAATCAAAGTTGACTCAAGTCAGTGTACGAGATATTAATTAAAAGATCAAAAGGGGTTTGACTCAACGTGTAGTCATTTTGTTGGAGCTCCCGAGTTATAGAGTTTCTTTGTCTTTGGTTTAGTTCACTTCTAATGTTCCTTTCTTCCTATATGGTGTTATTTGGGGTTTTCCTTCTACTGCTGCTGGGCTTGCCGAGAAATATATAAATGAGAAGTTATAGTCTTCAAATCATGACAGTGGCCTGCGAAGGAAAAGTAAATTCAAATATCAAGGTGGTATTGCTAGTTTTTTTTTACAGTGGAGATGATTTGGAACTTTTTGATACTGTCAATAATAACATTGTATAGAAATCTTTTTATTTGCATCTTTTATAAACTTAATGTGTTAGTAAAATATAATAAGTTCCAAAATTGAGTACATCTCACAGATGTTGATGGCATTATTCTACAAGTCCAAATACAATAGACTCTGTACATTTTAATATCAATATCGTTGGTGGTTACTTTTAAATTTGGGAGTTTCTGTGCTGAACTTTAAAAACAATTTTGGGGGGCTATTTAATTTCCATTACTATAATTTAAATTGACATGTACAGTAAAAAGAGAGGGGTGAATCAAGGTTGGTGTATTTAATTGGGTGTATATTTTAAGTTATTGAAACAAAGCACACATCATCACCACCATCTGTTTTCAGCCTGTGGCTGGTTCAGTTTAGTAAAATGCCTCCATCTTCCTCTATTATTCTCCCACTCTTCTCCTCTCAGTTGCACACTCTCTGTTATCTGCTTCTCTCTTCTCTTTCTTGGCCTACCTTGCTGTCTTTTCCCTCCATATTTCATTTCCATAATTTTCTCTGGCTTTCTCTCCACCATTCTCATTACATGCCCATACCATTTCAGTCTTGCTTCCTCTACCATCTCGTATACTCCCTTTACTCCTATTCTTTCCCGGATAACTTCATTCCTAATCTTGTATCTCCTCATAACAGCTAACATGCACTTCACAAACTTCTTTCCCATGTTCTCCACTCTCCTATTCTCTCTTACATTCATTGTCCATGTTTCTGCTGCATATGTAACAGTAGGTACACAGTATGTCTTGTACAGCACTTCCTTGCACTTCTCTTCTCCATATCAGGTCTCTTACACACCTATAGAACAACTCTCCATAGCAGGTCTCTTACACACATATAGAACAACTCTCCATATCAGGTCTCTTACACACATATAGAACAACTCTCCATATCAGGTCTCTTACACACATATAGAACAACTCTCCATAGCAGGTCTCTTACACACCTATAGAACAACTCTCCATAGCAGGTCTCTTACACACCTATAGAACAACTCTCCATATCAGATCTCTTACACACCTATAGAACAACTCTCCATATCAGATCTCTTACACACCTATAGAACAACTCTCCCTGCTGTCCTCTTCTCATTAGAAAAAGTACACAAATATTTGAAAACTTCAGTGCACCAATATCATCCAAAGATACTCACAGGAAGACTGTACCAAACTTATCTTCTGACTCATATAAAACTGTGGGATACCACTCTGGAATGCTTGAAGACATATCCTCAGGGTGTGTAATGTGGGAATGAAGGGGACAAGAGAATACGTAAAATAGCTTCACTAGATAAGTCTAGTTTGATCTTCTACACATGCTAATTTCAACAGTTCTTGAATATTTTTCATGGGCATTCTAGAATTTGATGATAACTTTCCCTTTTCATTTAAATAGTGTTTTATCAATTGCCATGATGTTTATAACAAATATTAAAGAACTGTTAATGAACACAAAGCATCAATCAATAAAAATATTCGAGATTGAACTTCTTACAATCTGTGGTAAACACTCTGAAATGTTTTTTAGACTTAAATTTAATTTTTTGTTATCAGTATCACAACGAAGCTTTCCACGATGCACACAAGCTTAGTGTTGCATTATGTAGGCTTACCTAGTGATACCACTATAACCATACTAATAAACCAGTAGTTGCTCGAGTCGCTAAAAGAAAACCACACTTAATCTAAGGTGGTTTGTTATGTCTTTCTTTTGATTTAAAAGGCCTTGCCTGGAATTAGGGAAATCTTTAAGCATTTCACTAGATTATTAAAAATTAAAACAGGGTGTCACAATTCTACAGGATTTTCTAGCCTATCATTTTATTATTTGCATATCATATTCACAAAGTGAGTATAAAAAAAGCACCCATTTGTATAGAAAAAAGTAATTTTTTCAGGTTTTTATAAGCCAAAAGTGAAATGACCCATTCCCTTGGGGACTTATATTTGTTCATATAAAATATATATTAAAGTGGTATGGAAGGAAATGCAAGTTAAAGTCTGTATGCTTTCAATTCTTATGACAAAACATTTTCAGACAAAAAATATCAAATACCACTTCAGTAGATACATTTAGTTTAAATTTTTTATACAAAGTAATATCAACTTTTTTTAAAATATTTCATGCACATTAAATGATTCTACCGGGTTTTTCCTCCATTTAAAAGGGTTTTGATTTGTTTTGGTGAGAAGTAATTTTTATTTGTCATAAATATTGTTGAATATAGACCTTAACTCAAATTCCCTTTCATCCCACCTTAATATGTTATAATCACAACACGCAATATCACGCTATCTGACTAATTAAAATGGTATCTTCATGGCATTTTGGGGCCTCGCCTTGCCTGGGAACACCCTACTGAGCGTTGTTTGTGCTCAGCCAGCTGAACTCGCTAAACACGTGTATACTCGGCAAATATTGGCCCTTGGATACAAGCTAAAAACCTCTCTTACACGCACAACTAATGTTGTTCTCACTTTCTCGGCTATAATTTGTTTTCCTGAATTCTAAGGATGAGAGAACAACTAACTCAAGTCATCCCCTTAAATGTTCATTTTGAGGGTGACTCACCTTGTATTGACTAGGAGCTATCGCACGTCATATTTACATGTTGTGTGTTATTCTTCTGATATGGTCTAGAAGCTATCTAGCATCATGTGAAACCCGCCTCGGTGGCGTAGTTGTCTAACACGCTTTGTCGTGTTGAGCTCGACTGCTGAGGCCGGAGAGATCGAGTTTCGAATCTCGGTCGGGTGAACTGGGGGTGGTTTTTTCCTAAATGGTTTTCCACTCTCCCTCCACGCAAATGTGGGTTCACTTCCTCTAATTCAACCTTCCCAATTCCTAATCCATTAGAGTAATTAGTACTTAAAGCGTATAACCCAAACGGGTAGTAAGACGCGGTGGTAAATATTATTAACATGTGAATATAATATTTCTTACGTCATTGTTCCAAAAGAATAACACAATAGTTTTATTAATATATTTTGTTCTTTCATTAGGTTATGAAAACGTCAGTTATACAGTAATCCTTGGGAAAGTATTATTTGAAACATTTAATAGCACTATATTGATAATTTTGTAGTAGTAATCAAATAATAACTATTTCAAAATAGGTTGACACTAGTCACTCAGCCAATGTTTGCAATAAAGAACCTTCTGCTAGCTATCAGATACCATCCTTCCTACCTCGGATTGTCCTATATAAATTATAATAGGATATTAAAGTCCTCTTTATCAGAGTGTTGCCCTCCACTGAGTATGCTGCAACATATTTTTGTTAGATGCTGAGAAATACTGACATTATTCCCTGATAACATCAATACTCAAGGGAGCCATCACTTTGTGCAGATCAACGCCAAGCTTTCATTTATAACGTTACCTAATATTAATGGATGTACAAAGTGAGCAAGGAGTGAAAATGTACAATAAATATAACATTATTAGTCAGATTCGTCGAACAAGGGAAAATAAAGCTTATATAAACCTATATATTTCTTTAAATCAACAACTAAACCTTACTTATAAAATACAAACTTAAAAAAAATGAGATGCATAGGACTTAATGAGTTATCTAGCTAACTGAAATTAATCAAGCCAGATTAATTCTGAATATTCTTGATTACTCATTTCGGCAGGTAGACCGTAACAAACACTAGCTGTATTCTAAAATTCAAAGAGTACGGTATATCTTGAAAAAACAACACACACCTTTGTATGTAAAGACATTAGGAGGTGTGTGGGCACACCTCATATGCACACCAATGCTAATATGATGGCGAATCTAAACTCTATCAAGTAGTTTGTTTTTTGTTTTGATTCATTGATGATTGATTTATATATATTTATCAATAGTGTATGAAGTAATGTACAGCGGGTACATTAGATAGTAGAGGAAGCAAGGGTGATATGGTAATATAATGATGTTTGAAAAGTGGAGAATAGCAAAGAAGATTATGGAAATGAAGTATGTGTAGGGTGTCTATACCATCCGGGAAAATCAGGGAAAACAGGAATTAGCCAGGAATTTGAAGTGATCGGGAAAAAACAGGAATTTGGTAAATTACAATTCGGGAAAATGTTGTTTTACTCAACATATGAAATACAATAATCATTAAATTATAATGGGATTCAAACTGTCCTTTTTTTTTGCTGTGTAATATAATTTTAATTCCTAGTAAACAAACCTGTTTGTTTAAATTCTTAAAACTTATTATTATTCATAAAAAATATTAATAAAAACGAGGGGAGAGGGTGGGGGGCAAGTTAGAAGGATGTGACATACTTTTTAGTCGGGAATTTTAGGAAATGATCAGGGGAAAGGTCGGGGATTTCATGGGTGAAGTTGAGTAGACACCATGTATGTAGGAAAATTACCACAAGGGAGGCCAAAAAAAGAGATTTCGGGGGGCATATAACATAAAATTTGCAAGAGAGAGGAGAAGAATGGCAGCAATTAAAGGAGGGAGGATAGAGGAAGATGGAGGAATTTTACTAAACTGACCCGGCCAGAGTCTGGAAACAGTTTATGATGTCATCATTCAATCATGAATATTTCTTAAAATGAAACTTTGTCCATGAAAGATGTTAAAAAGTGCTGAACATAGCTTACAACTCATGCATTTTGTGAGCAAAGCTTATTGTGCAGGTAAGAATATGATATTTTTATACTTTGCTCAAAATTAGCTTAAATTTACAATTACCCCCATTAAAGATTTTAGTTCGGAAATTAAAAATCTTTTAAATCAGAATGTATGGAATTTTGAATGAAAATCTTAGTTTAAGGAGATTTCAAGGGGATAGTTAATAACTTTTATTTTATGTTTTTTTGGTCATGAATATGTATTCATATGTTATGAGAAAGTAATTCAATAATTCTGTAGACATCCTGTTTAAAGTATTTTAACAATGTGTTAATGAAAAATCAAATTAATACGTATTATCATAATGGCTTTACAAGCATTATGATGTGCTTTTAGCTTGGTGACAGCGATTCTTTGTTGAAATCTAATAACGTTGTTTAAGCTTCCATAAGCAACGTGAATCAGGAGTGTTACTTATGGTTTCCAACTCTTGTGACTACCTCAAGTCTGGTATGTTTAACCACCCAATTTGGCATTATAATTACCAATAGTAAATTTTTGGACATGCCAGGAGTTGAAACTAAGACCCTTAGTTCAGTTGATGGGCTACCGACTGACCAAAGGTATCTTACACAAATTCAATACCACGCCTTGTAACTCAGACACTCTAAATTTACCTCTATGTGGGGATGTTTAGTTTTACATATCTCTTTAATATGCATAAGGGATGTGCGAAGAGCCCTTTAAAAGCGTCAGGCGAAGATTGAATCATCCAAAGCAAAGTTTAGTAATAGGTTTTTATTGTTATGATGACATACGGATTTATCTATGCTTACATGAAATATATGCCAGTTAATCACTTACCGGTGTTAAAATACTGTTCAGTAGTTGTTCCAAAAATATGTTGATACATGTCATTATATAAGATATTTCAAATCTGTTAATATATATCAGTTTTTTTTACCCTTCAAAATGTTTTGAAGACCCAAAGGTTATTGAAGTTGTCAAAACAAAAGATATTTGAACTTTAACTTTGAAGTTTAAAAGTTTCTAAGCTTTGCTCACCCATAATATATACAGTAGCCTCATGGCTTCTTTGGTGCTGCGTGACAGCTCACAGATGACAGCTGATGGCTTTGAAAAGCTACCATAGCAAATTATGTACCCTACGCTGAACCATATGATCTGCAAAAACATGTGTTTAGCAGCTGTCACTTCTGACAATCAAAGTTTAGGTATATACCTAAATGTTGAGTGTCAAAAGTCAGCTGTGAACTGTCAGTCAGCACCAAAGAAGCCATGGGGCTACTGTAGCTCAGATTTATGTTAACTTCTTTCAGTTTTGTTTTTGACTTGTAATGTGCAGGGCAAGGCAAAACGAGAAGAGTCCTTGCAAGAACTAGTGAAACACTTGCGGGAGTCGTATATCCCGCTTCACCGCCACTGGATGGTGTTGTTCCCAGAGGGCGGGTTCCTTCGCAAGCGCCGAGAGACCAGCCAAAAGTGAGCTCAGCCTTACTTCAGCTTAGCAAGCATTGGGTCACCAAATTCATTAATCATCTAACTTTTAGAATTTTCTTTGGTTTGTAATCCTGTCTTTCTTTCTCTGTCCTGTCCTTATATAATCATTGTAATCTTACCTTTATTAGCCACATAAGTCGACAACCTTCATTAAGAGATCGTTTTGTGTAAAGGCCGAAACTTTAAGAATTCAATTGAATTCCTCACCCAACAGTTGTAATCTTGATGGTAATTATTATAAAACCTGCTTTGGTGCCGCATTGTCCTAGTCATCACTCTCGCTATAAACTATACTGCAAATGATAGGAATATCGAGGTTTGAATCCGTCAGTTGTACTGGGCGTGATTTTTCTTAAATAGTTTTCCACTCTCCCTCAATACAATTGCAGCTACACTTCCTATAAATTTGACCTTCCTTATCCTTAACTGACGCACCTAGTACACATACATATAACCTGAACAGATAGCTAGGGTTATCGAGGGTTACTTTTTAACACAGTGACAACAATAGATTCAACATTAGATTTCTATTTATTTGTTGAAACTGTAATTTCATTCATAAATGTTCTTTGTAAACAAACATATTATAATTTTGTTTGAATCTTTATACATTCTGTTTTGAGATTTTAATAATGAATGTATAAAATTCACAAAAATAAATCTTGTCACTGCCAACTACAAGGTAATGTACAGGAAGGCTTCACCACAACTCACTGCCTCTCTGGGCTATACACATTTTAATTGTGTTAATAAGGTAGAGTCGAGGAATATAACAGTTTGAGGAAATGAACACACATTGGGATATAACCGGCTGGACTCCCTCACCAGAAAGTCAGACCAGAGGAAGCTGATATCTATTCTACATTCACACCAATGCATATACAGCCTGATTTTCATAGAAAGAACCTTATCTGTCGGCTAAAAACGTTGTTATCCCTTCTTGCGGCTTCGGGGGTAACTGGTTGGTGTCATGACGACACCAACGTTGTGTTCCAACCCGTGTGGATAGGGGTAGTAAAAAGGTCGGCGAGATTGTTCCAGCAATGTGAGTCGCAATGGGAGGTAGGATAGAGTCCCGGCAACGTGAGTCGCAGTGGGAGGTAGGACAGTGGGAGCTAGGATAGAGTTCCGGCAACATGAGTCGCAGTGGGAGGTAGGACAGTGGGAGCTAGGATAGAGTTCCGGCAACGTGAGTCGCAGTGGGAGGTAGGACAGTGGGAGCTAGGATAGAGTCCCGGCAACGTGAGTCGCAGTGGGAGGTAGGACAGTGGGAGCTAGGATAGAGTCCCGGCAACGTGAGTCGCAGTGGGAGGTAGGACCGTGGGAGCTAGGATAGAGTTCCGGCAACATGAGTCGCAGTGGGAGGTAGGATAGAGTCCCGGCAATGTGAGTCGCAGTGGGAGGTAGGATAGAGTCCCGGCAACATGAGTCGCAGTGGGAGGTAGGATAGAGTTCCGGCAACATGAGTCGCAGTGGGAGGTAGGACAGTGGGAGCTAGGATAGAGTTCCGGCAACATGAGTCGCAGTGGGAGGTAGGATAGAGTTCCGGTCACATGAGTCGCAGTGGGAGGTAGGACAGTGGGAGTTAGGATAGAGTTCCGGCAACATGAGTCGCAGTGGGAGGTAGGATAGAGTTTCGGCAACATGAGTCGCAGTGGGAGGTAGGATAGAGTCCCAGCTACATGAGTCTCGGTGTGAGGTAGGATAGAGTCCCAGCTACATGAGTCGCGGTGGGAGGTAGGATAGAGTCCCGGCAATGTGAGTCGCAGTGGGAGGTAAGATAGAGTCCCGGCAACATGAGTCGCGTTGGGAGGTAGGATAGAGTTCCGGCAACATGAGTCGCGGTGTGAGGTAGGATAGAGTCCCAGCTACATTAGTCGCGGTGGGAGGTAGGATAGAGTCCCAGCAACGTGAGTTGCAGTGGGAGGTATTATAGAGTTCCGGCAACATGAGTCGCAGTGGGAGGTATTATAGAGTTCCGGCAACATGAGTCGCAGTGGGAGGTAAGATAGAGTTCCGGCAACATGAGTCGCAGTGGGTGGTAGGATAGAGTCCCAGCTACATGAGTCGCGGTGTGAGGTAGGATAGAGTCCCAGCTACATGAGTCGCGGTGGGAGGTAGGATAGAGTCCCAGCAACATGAGTTGCAGTGGGAGGTATTATAGAGTTCCGGCAACATGAGTCGCGGTGTGAGGTAGGATAGAGTCCCAGCAACATGAGTCGCGGTGGGAGGTAGGATAGAGTCCCAGCAACGTGAGTCGCAGTGGGAGGTATTATAGAGTTCCGGCAACATGAGTCGTGGTGTGAGGTAGGATAGAGTCCCAGCAACATGAGTCGTGGTGGGAGGTAAGATAGAGTTCCGGCAATGTGAGTCGCAGTGGGTGGTAGGATAGAGTTCCGGCAACATGAGTCGCAGTGGGTGGTAGGATAGAGTTCCGGCAACATGAGTCGCAGTGGGAGGTATTATAGAGTTCCGGCAACATGAGTCGCGGTGGGAGGTAAGATAGAGTTCCGGCAACATGAGTCGCAGTGGGAGGTAAGATAGAGTTCCGGCAACATGAGTCGCAGTGGGTGGTAGGATAGAGTTCCGGCAACATGAGTCGCAATGGGAGGTAGGATAGAGTCCCAGCAACGTGAGTTGCAGTGGGAGGTATTATAGAGTTCCGGCAACATGAGTCGCGGTGGGAGGTAAGATAGAGTTCCGGCAATGTGAGTCGCGGTGGGAGGTAGGATAGAGTTCCGGCAACATGAGTCGCGGTGGGAGGTAAGATAGAGTCCCGGCAACGTGAGTCGCGGTGGGAGGTAGGTTAGATCTCAATTTTCGACCACACACAATGTGAATGGACTGTACACATCCACACATATCCACATTTTATTAACTATACATATGATAAAAGAATGACTCGCTCCTATACACATGACTTAAGAGTTGGCAGTTTTGTCGAAAGAAACAACTCTCTCTCTTTCTTGACCTGTTTACTCCCACCTTTTGCTACCGCTTTTTCTCTCACATTATTTTGCTTTCACTCTTATTCCTGCCTTCACATTATCTATAGCAAATTTACTTTCCCTCGCCTTTTCAATATTTATTGCAAATTCACTTTTCCCCCCTTTGCTCTTTCTCTCCTACTAAACGTTTTCACTCTTTATGCTCCAAATTTCTCTAATTTTTTCTTTATTTATATTTCTTCCACATATTGTTTCCCATGTCTCCACACTCTTCCTTTCTTGCCCATTCTTTATCTCTTGTGTTCATATGTGTGATATGTCCTCTAGGTATGGTCTGAAGAACAACTTACCGGTGCTGCAACATGTGTCACTGCCCCGAGTAGGAGCCCTCCAGACTATTATGGATGAAGTGGGAGGTCATCCAGAGAAACTGGCCAACAACAACGTTCATGGTGAAAATCCATATATTTCATGCACAACCCATTCAATTCACTTCCCTTTGCCCTTAAAAAAACTATCGTTTCCAAATGCTGTTTGGACTTTACTCTATACAATTAGGACTAGTGGGCTATGTGACGTAATCATACTTCGCCCCTCCCCCGTGCTGTCCGTTCTGGGCCCTCTCCTACCATTGGTTCAGTATTCCTTTGCTGTTGGGATCTTTGTGCAAATTCTAAGTCTACCTCTGGATCTTTTGCCTGGTGTGGTGACCTGGCGGTCTAGGGGTAAGGTGTCAGACTTCTATGCTGGTGGCCGGGGTTCACTCCTCGATCTCGGCAAAGATTTATCTGATTACCAAACCCTTCCTTCACCTCTGACAAGACATCTTGTAAATGTGAGGAATGCCAGGCCTCCACCGTGGTTCGGATTCCACGTTAAACTGTAGGTCCTCCATTTCATCTCACAATCATCCTACCATTACACATTAGCGTAAGTGCGTACAACCCGAACGGGTAGTAAGACGCTGTGCTAATAATAATAATTTGCCTGGTGATCTGGTGTTCACCTCAGTTTTCAGACACTGGATGTTGTTCTCCAACCTATTGGAGTCTACAGTGTGTCCTCATGGACAGGATGTTCACATTTTTTTGTCCTATTGTATCGGATACTCCATTCTCTCCTGACCTCTTCTTGTATGGGTCCAAAATTTTCCTTGGAATCTTTTGTTTGAAAACGAACAGTTTGGCCAAGTCTTGTTTGCAGGAATTCCATGCAAAACATCTGTAAAGGATACATGCAGGATCGAAGTATCCAAAATGTCCATTTGGTGACTCATCCATGTTTTCAACATCACTCATTGTATGAATCATGATAGATGTCCACATCACAAGGTCTTTTTGGTCCAGACACTTATCTCTGAACATTGTGCAAGGGGTCATTGACAAGTCTCACGACATTGACCCCACCCTGGTATACAATAATATAATAATATATGCAATATGTTTACTTCTTTTACAGCGCAATTTAATTATATCCATGAAATGATTCCCTTGAACTTTAATGCTTTTAATAAACCACCTTAATTTACATGGCCTATCTGCCAGTATGCAATATAAATATTTTTTTCTTTTCTTTCATAACTATCTCACACATCTTACCTTTTCAAATAAAAAAAAGTCTACAAAATAAAAAAATAAAAGACCATCATAAGATGTAACTTTGTTCATTGGTGGACTGAGCCGCCAAGATACTGAGATATACCAGAGGTGTTATCTTTGAACAATTTCTCAAGACAAATGCAAAATCATTTCTTTTGTGAATATTGACTGACCTTACTATTAAAAATAATATACTCCTAGCTACTGTTTAACAATTCAGAAGCTTTTGTGCTAATATCAGTAGACTGTTGAAAATGATGCTTTTCTTAAGTGGACTAAGTAGCGACATATTCACCAATAATGTAGCTGAAATTACCTCAGGATCAAATTTACAAAAAATAATAGTATAACTATTTCGACTCATCACCTCAGCTTTCACTGAAACATAGTTTCATTGGTATTTATGAATAGAATGCTTAGGGCCATTATTTTTGAAGTTCCAGGCCACTTGGAAACTGCCAGTCCGCCCGGACTTTGTTTATATGTTAGGTAAAGATTACTTCTTTGAAATCTCAATTCATATAGAATATCCAAGATTTGAGTAAACCAAATAGTCAACCTTTTTTAGATCACTATTTGGTCTATTAGCGATTTATCCAATATAACTAAAAACAAACTCGACAACCAGACCACAGGTAATTTACCACTTCACTTAATATTACTAGAAATCAAACTAATTGAACATAGAACTATTGTTTCTGTTCTTTACACCAACTTGAAGGGAGTAGTATTGAAAATCGAGAAAAATACTATTCCAATAAGTAGATTCACATCAGTTCAATATAGTTTTTAATATCTAGATTTAAAACTCAATTTCGGGATTTGTAGATAAAACATAGATCTAGATTGTTGTTTTAAATTAGTTTATCTCAAAATTTAAATTGAGTATGAACAATAATATGGAAAGCTTGATTCATATTTCATGACACAATTGCAGTTCTCTTTTAATAGCACTAGTACTGTTAAAAAATGATGTGTTTTGTATGAAACACTTAACCTACCTATCCAGGTTTTTATATTATACTATGTTAAGCTACTTAGCTTCTTTATCCGGCAA
Source organism: Timema shepardi (assembly GCA_902151425.1). Classification (NCBI taxonomy): domain Eukaryota; kingdom Metazoa; phylum Arthropoda; class Insecta; order Phasmatodea; family Timematidae; genus Timema; species Timema shepardi. The sequence goes on along the minus strand of CABFVX010002073.1, from coordinate 55,456 downwards.
CTTAGCTCAATCGGTAGTGTGTCTGTCCACTGAGTCAAGGGTACCGGGTTCGATTCCCAGCATGACTGAAAAATTTATCATTGGTAAAATGTGTGTCTACCTATCACAGTGATAAGTTAACAACTGTAGGCTGGATTCTCTACTTGTCCTAATCTTAAACTATAAAGCATATGAAGCTACGACAGGCCTAGCAAGCCGGTAGTGGAATCTGTATGGCTTTAATAAAAAACTGAGCCAGGCTGGAAACTGTAATGGATGTACAAAAACTTAGCTTATTTATTTTCATTGGGCCACTCTTGTGTTAAGGGGGATTGCCATTGACAGGGAGATCGGAGTTTGAATCCCAGTTGATTATACCGAGGATGGTTTTCCTTAATGGTGTACCACTCTCCTTTTACACAAATGTGGGCTAATTTCCTTTAAAATACCACCTTTCTCATCGCTATTCAATTTCAATAATCAGTATATGTGAATAACTTGAACAGGTACTAAACACTGTGAAGATAATATCCCCGTCTGTTTTATAGGTGCTCGTATGAGTAGCTAGCTATCTAAACATGTGTCGTATGATACGTGATGAAATGGTGTGTTGGAGTTTGTTCTTGATAAGAAACTGTTGTCATAACTGTGCAGACTTGTGGGGTCCTTAAAACCAACGTTCTGAACTTTACACTCTTGACTTTGATCTGCAGATTAACATAGTTCATCGCACCATTATTTTGTTACATCATAGCTTCTTCAAACATTAGGGTCTTCTTTACAGGGTGTCCACAGAACTGGAAAGATATGAAATACAATGTTGGTGATGAATAGCATGGGAATGTCATGAATTAAACTTGCTGGATGTGATTATTGCGAGCTAAGATAGGCATACTATAAGCGATAATATTTTTAATACTTTTTCCTACTTACCCACATTTGTTCATTGCATTCTATGAATATGACAGTATTAACTATTGAGAGATGATAAATTACATTTGTTGACTTTAGTTAATGATTTCCTCAATTTGAAGGGATATCTAATCTATTTGTTAGGGCTCTGCGAGTACTCTTATTCCAAGCTTCGAGCCGAGCTCGTTGTTTAAGCTCGAAATCAAGATAGAAAGTTTTGCAGGCTTCCGTCAATTTTGAGCTTCCACTTGATGTACTTAATAATCTATTTTTAAAACGCATTAGTAATTATAGTCTATTTAATCGATATAATATCAGCATTTCCACTTATAAATCATTTGGTTACTTAACAAATGGTTAAAAATTAATTTCAATTTTCACATTAATAATGTAATAGAACTGTAAAACCACTTGCACCAGGTAAATTTATTCAATATTTTCGTCCATTTTGAATTATACTTGATTGAAGTTTTTTACTTGTATTACCATGACAAAGCAATGAAAAATAATAATAGCTAAGAAGATTATTAAATAAATTAATAATTCTTTTTACAATTTTTACCAGGTCCCTTTCTGAAACAATAATTTATGTTAAATTAAAAATGTTATATCAAGTATATAGTATTATATTGAATGTTTTCAAACCTAGGATATTTAAATCTCGTATTAAATAATACATTTATCTACAAAACTAGCTCTAGTTTAGTTACTATTTAGTTAAAGGATTAAGTTGGTTAACCTGTTTAAAATCTATGTTGATCTTATTTATTGCAGTACATATTTGACCAAACTTACCACATTAAATTAAAAAAGCATTTACTATTTCATATTGTTTAGTAGAAATATTATTTTAGTCATTTTTTGATTTTAAAGTATCAGCATCAACTTTCATAAGCATTAGAAATTGAATTGAAGTAAATTTATCAACAAAACAATGTTTAACGAGAGCCTGTACAATGCTCATGTGCAACTGCGCATAGAGGATTGGAAATGGAACAGAAGATGTGATCATGCATGATTACCCTTATGAATAATAAACAAAATATGAAACACTTCAAATTTCTAATTGTTTATGATTCTTACATTATCTTATACAATAAATTAATTTACTGAAGCATATTTTAGGGAAATATTAGCTAATTAAAATGTCAGTTTTATTAAATTTCCATCAAAACAGTGTTAAACACACTACACTAATGTAAAGTGATAGTTAAAGAAGCCAACCTGAAAGGATTGTTAGGTTAGGCCTAGATATAAACAAACACACTTCTCTATTTTCTTTCTACACTTCTACACTTTTACACTTCCCACTTTTTCAAACTTCCACAATTGCACATTGTTTTGAATTTTTGGAAATATTTATTTTTATATGAAGAAACATTAATGAAAAAGTAATATTCCCGAAAATCCCAACTAATGTACAACTTTAGAAGTTTGAAGAAGTGGGAAAGTTTAAGAAGACATTACAGAGACGTTGTTTGTTCCTCTCTAGGCCTAACCTAACTATCCTTTCACTATCACTTACTTTACATTAGTGTACAGTGTTTCTACACTGCCGTGTATTTCCAAGCCATCATGCCATTATTCATTTTATTAACTTATTTTTGTGATTGTAGGTGTAATTTTAATGTCCTTAAAGACATGAGTGTTAAAACCATTTTAGTTAATTTTTGATTAGACTTTTTATCTGAGTGTTGTTCTTATTTTTAAATTGTGTTTTAGAAGGGTTATTTCTAATTTAAAAACCGACATTTCCATTATTTAACTCTTTTTTTCAAAATTATCTACTATTTATAAAAATTAGTGTCATTCTTCTTTTAAGAACATGTGTTTTAATATACAATACTTGAACTCTGAAGATTTTAGAAATACTTGACTCGAATGAAAAAACCCAAGCTCGCAGACCCCCTACTAATTGTTTGATAGCTCTTTGATTGAGAATACCTTAAATGTATCTACTATGGTGTAGCTTTTAAGATAAGGGCCATAGTTTATTTAGTAATGGTGTCTTAGCACTTTTGAGTATGTAGGGCTTGGTCGATTTGGTTATTTAATTATTTCTAAATATCATATTTAAAATTAAGATAGAAATTTCAGCAATATTTGTTAAAAATTCACTAACTCAAAAAATATCACAAGCAACATACAAAAATTAAAAAATGGCAAATTCACTCCAAAGACTGTTAATCTGTTGTATAACTCTACAGCTGTGTTAAATGGCAATAATGTTCATACATATAAACGGATGTATGTTCATTGTCCTGTAAAGTTCACAAAATCATGGGACACAGTGCAAAGAATTTGCGTCATCACTGTTGAAAATCCAGCCTTTTTTCAGTACGCATCTTTGAAATTGAGCTACCTTTTGAAAACTTGATCTTCATTTTTTGTGGTTTCTCTTTGTTCTTTACAGAATTCAGGGCATTGCCTAAATAATGATATCAATTCCCTTTTTTGATCAAGAGTTGATCTTGAAACATTTACTGTCTTAAGCACCTGAATTGAATTATTCAATCTACTCACTTAAAATGTTATAACATATAACTTAAGAAATTAATACAATCCTAAAATTACCTTTCATAGAAACGTACACGCTGTGAACAGTAGAAATATGTGCCTTAAGACACAGGAGCACGTAGAGTTGCTCATGTCAATATTGCTGGTTCACGCTATCCACAACACATATCTCACAAGCTTTCAACTTCAGGCCATGGGAAAGCATCTTAAGACACAGGAGCACGTAGAGTTGCTCATGTCAATATTGCTGGTTCACGCTATCCACAACACATATCTCACAATGTTATAATAACAAAGACTACAATAAGAAATAAATTGAATGTTAAAGGTTGAATAGACGTAAATTATGTAAATGTGTGATTAGTTTAATACCAGAGATTGAGCAATATACTAAAGTAAACAATAATATGGGATAGAAAGTGGACTAAAAATATTGTGTATAAACATAGTTGGCATATTTAAATGAATTGCAGGTCAAATTAAAAGTATAAAAAGTATAAATAAATATAGTTAATAGGAAATACATATAAGTGTTGAATAATTAAAATACACTTAAAATTAGTTTAATAGAATTAGAAACTTTAAACTCATTTAATTAAATGAAAGAATTAACATTGAATAAATACTAAAATTGCAAAATGAACCGCAGTTAAATTAAGTGAAGTGAAAATAAGCAGACTAATTAAATTCAATTACGAAAAACGTAAAAAAGAAAGCGAAAATTAGTGAGACATAATTAAAGTAAAGATTGAAAATTAAATTAAGAATTATGCAGGAGTAAAGATAAAATGAAAATGTTTGAATGTTTTCTAAAATGTTACATATCTCACAAGCTTTCAACTTCAGGCCATGGGAAAGCATCTTCAGAGACACATTAAAGGCAGCCGGCTGGCGACAGGGGTGGGAAGGTTTGGCATCACACTGCAAGGTGCTGACAGTTGCATGCCATTTCAAAGACATTGCGTGCTATTACCTAAGCCGAAAACACTTTTTTTCTTGAAACTATTATGGCAAGATAAAATTGTCACGCGAGTGTGAATAATAATTTGGCATGGCTATGATTTATAAGTGGGGGCTCAAATGGTGGACCGGGGGGAAAGGGGGTTCACACCTTCATAGCCTAAGGACAAGCTGACACTAGTATTTAGACTGGCAAGGTAAGATTATTTACTATAGCCTGATTTTGATTTGAAGACCACTTTAAAAAATTTAAACATACTTCATTACAGCCACCATTTATAACTTTTTACTATATTATTAGTACTATATTGTAGGTTTTGATAATTTTGATCATAATGACAGATGCACATAACATGACTTGATGTATGAATATTTTAAAATTGTTTTAGGAACTTTATTAACTACCATATAGTGTTATTCCTACCAAAATCAGGATATACCTTTTTAAGGGTTAAGGGAGTCTACAATATACAAGGCTTTTTGTAATATCTATTTACGTGTCTCATTTTCATGAAGTAATCTACACAAACAAAATTGTAAAATATTAATTTTTAAAGGGCTCAAATCATTCATTGACTATTAAAATACTAACCAGTTAACGATCCCTGTTTGAAAAGTATTTCAAAGTGCTTGGAGAGTCACAAAGCTCTATTGAAATGTATCTAACACTTTTGTAAACTTTGAAAAGTATATAAACACTCACAATAAACATACACAATGTGCTCTCTTTATGTTTACTATTTGTTGAATAGAGTCAATTCATCAACTATAACAAACTCGCCTCGGTGGCCATATGGTCTAAGGCGCTACTCTCGAAATAGACTAGCCTGCTGGTGATGAGGAGGTCGTGGTTCGACCTTGAGTGAGGGTGGTTTTTCCTAAATCGTTTCCCAATAAGGAAGAATGTTGAATACAGGAGAGGAAGAAAAGGAACTATAGATAAGATATTTTGAGAAGATGTTCTACCCGTAGATTAGAGTGAAACAGGAGCGGAAAGAGGCGGATAACATATCAAAGAGGATGAAACTAGGAAAAGCACCGGGTGTGGGTCGAACTGACTGTGGAAATGATAGGAGCTGCGGGTAAATAAGGTATACAAGGGCTATGCAGAGTGATGAGAGTGATTTGGAAAGAGAACAAGGCAACAGACGACTGGAAAAGGCGAGTTATAATACCTCTTTTCCATTATTTTAGCTAGTACATAGGCGCATAACCTGAACAAATAGTGAGATACGGTGCTAAAAATAAATTGAATTATTATTTGCCCCATAAAATTAAATAAATATTTGATAACGTTCAACTTTGATCTAAAATATAGTAAAACCAATCAATTCATGAGCATACTAAATCCTACCATTAAATTGAAAATGCCAAATTTTTAGTGAATAATTATCATCTTTCTTTATTAGGCTAAGTAACTGTATTGGTCTGAGTGTTGGTGAAATTTATTTTTTACCTTCCATATAACCCAAAAGTTTAACTGAAGTTACAAAACTTCCAACACTCAAGCTAGCTTTCGATACTCGACACAATACTGCTCTATTTAAATACCCACATTATTTTTAGGAAATGTGAGAGGAGATCAATGTTTTTACGGTACTATTTGTGTATGGTCACTGGCAAGAAAGAAACTGAATCAGGTAGAAATAGGAAGAAAGCAAATTAGTATCTTGACACTTGTTTCTTTCTCTCTTTGCCTATTTATTCATTCTCTTAGTTACAGTAATTGTCTGGACATTGATGGTGCATGGGTTTCTAGGATGAGGCAGCAAAATATTTTCCAAGCCTGGTGTGTTGGGCCCCCATCTTCCCTTGTTTACAATAATTGTAACTTTATATAAAACATTAGCCTAACCTCAATATGTATGTGTTTTATAGGAGCTGTCTCGCATTCTCATCATCTCAACTGGGTGCTCGACATCACACTAGCCTAACCTCAATATGTATGTGTTTTATAGGAGCTGTCTCGCATTCTCATCATCTCACCTGGGTGCTCGACATCACACTAGCCTAACCTCTGTGTGTATATGTTTTATAGGAGCTGTCTCGCATTCTCATCATCTCAACTGGGTGCTCGACATCACACTAGCCTAACCTCTGTATGTATGTGTTTTATAGGAGCTATCTCGCATTCTCATCATCTCAACTGGGTGCTCGACATCACAATAGCCTACCCTGAGGGGAAACCTATTGACCTAGGAAGTATACTTACTGGCAGTAGACAACCTTGCACAACCTTTCTCTTCTACAGAGTATATCCGTGTAACTCGGTGAGTAGAGATATCATCTCATTATTTTATGAAATTAGGAAAATCCCCTCATGTCTCCACTTTGCTAATCCCACTCTCCCTAGTTTGTTCACCCTAGGGGTGTGAAAAATGTATCCATACTTTACTAATATCAATATTTTCCTTTCGATATTAATACATTTGTCTCGGTACATATGTTTCAATATTATTACTGATATTAGTACTCACACACCGGTATCATTGATACACCCACACATGAACTTGGGATTCAAATGTTTCGTAGGGTTGAGGAAGAAATGCTTGGCTCTCTTTCTGCACGACAAGCATCTAACTGTAGCATCCAATCTATTTTAGTTCTTTGTTCATCAATACAGCCCAGTCATCACAAGGATATGACTCACTGAGAATTGGGAGCTATGAGCAATTTTAAATATGTTTTGTATTTTAGTTTTTAATTTTGTTTGTGTTTGTGTTTGGTTTTGGTTCATAGCTTTACCAAAATGTAAGTTCAGTAATTTTTGAGGTTAAAGGAGTGTACAAATTAAATGGAAAAACTATTAAGCTTAAATAAAAGCTGGCATAGTAAAATCTTTAATATTATTTATCATTCAATACTATTATACCTTCCAACATAATAATTATAATATGCATTGACTAGCTTTAGCATCAGTTGAAATAAACAACTATGGATATAAATCGACCACCTTTGCTAATAACATTCTATGTACTTCTCTAGTGAAAGGTTATTCTTCTTGGAACAATTACATTTGGACAAATACTGTTCTAAACATAAATGAAAACAGAATGATGCCATGTATAGTAAAACTATGGTTATCCATAGAAATATTCCAAACATTTTAACCAAATCACACTGCTACAATTGGTTTGGGATTCAATTATTATATTGATAACTTTTGATAATTCTTTTAAAAATCAATCATAACTTTATTTTATGAAATGTAGTTGTTTGCTGTGTTAATATAGGATTAAATGCAAATATTTAGGGCAATTGTTTCTCTGGCTGACAAATATTTTTGAGAAATAAAAAAAGCCCAATGAGTATAATTTAAATACCAGGCAAGTTTTCATCCTAATATAATTGATAAAATTGTCTGCAAATGATACAAAAGCGTTGAGCGAGAAGGTTTGTTCCGTAGGTGCCTCGCGCCCACGATGCCATGACCAAGTGGCTCTATGACAGGTTTGTGGAGAAGGAGCACCTCTTGGACAAATTCTATCGCACTGGTGAGTTCCCGAGTGGAGCCATGCCTCCCCAGGAGATCAGCCAAGATACCCTCAGGTTCGTCATTCTCCATCTGTTCTTCATTGTGTCCACCTACATCCACTACCAGATGATCTCCTATGTGATTTCCTACTTCTGGCTCTTTTGAACCTCCAGACTAGAGTCGAGTTAGAACTCAATCAGCATATTGGGAACTATGCGCTGCAACCATCCCAAGTGATTTGTTTTAATATTAGGACATTTTATAATTTTGGAACAGCCATTTGAATAGTGAAGAACTAGCTTCCTAAATCATTTCCTATTATAAAAATATTTTAAATCTGTGTCTCACGGTTTATTCACTAAAAAATACAATATTTGACTAATTTTTATTCTATATTCACTTAGAATTAAAGCTGACTAGACAAAGGAATATATTACCATTTTTAGTCAAAGCACTGGAGGTAAGTATAAACTAGAATACATCTTTTTATTAGGTAAAGTTGAGTGTTTTGAGAGTTCATTTTTGTATTGAGGTTCTGATGAACTAATTGCACAAAACCTTGTATTTTGAGCTGTTGATAGTGTAGTTATGAAATAACGTATTTCATTGCTCTCAATTATGCATAAGGTTTTTTTTAGAAAGAAAAGATAGTTAATCTCATTTCAAATAAATTACATGTGCATTCTCTAGAAATTGCTCAATAAAATTAGGTCTTTCAATCTTTTGCTGAAACTGTCCAACTCTATTTGGTGTAGTTTTCCTTACTAAGTCTCTAAAGAAGAATCTAATTACTGGTTGTATTGGTTGGATTTAATGCACGGTTTTGCACACCATGATTGTTTTAAATGAAAATAATTTCAAGAAATATCATATTATACAAGTGAGACTATACATTTTACTTTTGCTCCTTTATTCTTTTTAAACCAATCACTCTTACATTGTGTTAAATCATCGTTATAAAGCTCAAATAATACACACATAATGGAAGGAAATAATAAAGTTTTATCTTGATTTAAACACTGAGTTGCCTAAATATCTCAGTGTAGGGATGTTGATCTTCTAAAATAATTGTTTCAGCTTGAACACACCTAGATCTAAATTGCTTTGTTTTTGAGTCAGACAAGTCTTTGCTGTGACTTGCATTCTCTTAGTATAAACATCAGGACCATATTTAAGTTAGGAGGCACTGATAAAAATGAAATTATAATATCATCTTTACTAAGAGGGTGGTGCATTAGCGACTTTTAATGACCTGAAGGAATTAAACTAAATAAATGAAATTTTATCGTGAATATAAAAAATATTGAATTTTCAGCACTAATTTAAAGTTAACTTTAAATTACACATCATTTAGTTATAACAGTTTTCTGAAAAAATATCCAATAAAATGTCACATTAATATTTAACAATATAATATAATAAGTTAGTTTAGAAACACTGTACATTAATGTAAAGTAATTGATAGTGAAGGAAGCCAACCTGAAAAGATAGTTAGGTTAGGTCTGGATTAGAACATACATACTTCTCTCTTCATTTCTTCTTATTATTAGCACTGCGTCTTACTACCTGTTTGGGTTATACCCACTCACACTAATGTGTAATGGTAGGGTGATTGTGAGATGAAATGGACCTACAGTTTAACGTGGAATCAGAACCACGGGGGAGGCCTGGCATTCCTCACATTCACAAGTCGTGATTAATACACGTCTTGTCAGAGGTGAAGAAAGGGTTTGATAATCAGATAAATCTGTGCCGGGACCGAGGATTTAACCTTAGACCCCCAACACAGAAGTCTGACACATTACCCCTAGACCACCGGGTCACCTTTTCATTTCTTCTTAAACTCTTTTATCACTTTCCACTTCCTCAGTTACACATTGTTTTAATTTTCGGGAATATTCCTCATATAAAGAAAGAGATGCACATAAAACACATTAAGTTAACTTTCTTCACATTATTGTACGGTGTTTCCACACTTTCTTACTATACATTTCCAAGCCATTGGGCACTAATTCATTTTATTAACATTAGTGTTTGAAAAGTCTCAACATTTTAAACAATTATTATGTTAAAAATGATACATCATTTTTATAAAATTACTTTTTCATTCTTTATAGGTTCACATACTGTTATTTTTAATGTGTTAGCATATTTATTTACTTTTTAAGTGTAAGCAGGGCCATTCTTTTTGCATACAAATTTGTGATGACCTATAAGTTCTTAAAATTACAATTTCGCCAATTTCAGTTTGCTTTATGATTAAATTTTATTTTAAAATGAATCAGTTTTATATGACAAATCATGTAATGTCAGCACCATCATTACTTTCCTAATTTTTTTCCTCATTATCATAAACATAGCTATAAAACTCATGTCTTTGAACTTTGTTTGATTACTGTTACTTCATTTACAATCATTAAGTAAGGGCATAGGCCTACCTAAAAAGACCTGAGAAGACCGGCTCCGCCTGTCAGACTGTCCCTATTATCCAACAAGACTCAAGCAAATAAAACATTTGGATATTAACTAAAAGCCATACAATCTTTTGACGTTCCAAAGTAAGACTGAGCTGCCATTATTTTAATTAGACTTCATTTGATATTGTTTGTATTTTTGTCATCTACTATTAGTCAAGTGATAATGATTTGTTCTAATAGCTATATTTACACATGCCAGTCTTGCGATGTATTCATTGAAACAACAAACATTCCACTTTCTTTACATTGTTTTACATGTTTCACGAATTTGTACGTCTTAGTTTGTGTATATATTGATTGTATGTAAATATTTGAGTATATTTGTATCATATGTAAATTCATGGTCCTTGGAACATATAATAAAACTAACTGTCCACGTATTTCAAAAAGGGGTACACCTATTTGGTTTTCTTCTCATCATACAGTGCCTTTACCTGTCAGAAAAACCATGTTTTTTTGTGTTTTTTCAAACTAATGAACCTATAATCATCATGTAGATGAGCAGTGGTGTCCCATAATCACATGTAACCATCAAGTTGGTCCTCTTTCTCCGTTATTACCTGAACATTGAGACCGTTGTAAGAGTGGGTAACAAATATCTGTGCTTGGAACACTAACACTAGTGTACTCTATCTGGAACTCAAGTTGGGGGTCTGCAAGCTTGGGGTTTCTCGTTCAAGATGAACTCGAGCCGAGTCTTTCAAAAATCTGTTGAGTTTGGATATATTTATGATTCTAAAATGTTAAGAGTGTGTGTATATATATATAATTGTTTATTTTAAAATCAAAATAGTACATTTAAAATGTCACCAGTCAAAACAACATAAAGTATAGAACCACATCTTTAAAATATGAGATTCTAAAGATATATTAAAACAATACATATTCTTAAAATAAGAATAACACTTACTTTTATAAATATTAAATGCTTTTGAAAAATAAAAGCTTAAAAAATGTAAATATTGGTATTTAAATTAGAAATATTAACTTTCTTTTAAAAAAATATGATTTAAAATAACACCCGAATAAAATTATATTAGAAAAAATGTAATTGTTTCAACACTCGGGTCTCTAAACGAATTAAAGCCACACTAACAATTAAAGGAAAGTTTTATAAAATTGTTGTTTTAATGAGCTAATATCTTCCAAAATATGCCTCTAACTTTATTTATCCTACAATAAAATGTAAACATCACAAGGACAAGCAGTTAGAAATTTTAAATTTTTCATATTTTGTTTATTAGTCCTTAGTGTAATAATTGCGCTTGATCACTTCTTCAGTTCCAATTCCATTCCTTTGTGCGCAGTTGGGGATGTGCCTGGTATTGGTTCTCGCTAGAAACTCTTTTATTACAACATTTATTTCAATTCACTTTTAATGCTCATAAATGATTAAAAATAAGATGGTTAAAATAATATCTATAACAGACAATATGATATAATAAATTGCTTTTTTATTTAAATAAGTTTGGTAAAATATTTATTACATTTTTGATAAATACTGATTTTAAACAGTTTAATCAACATAATTCCTTAACTAAATACTAACCAATGTTAGTTTTATAGTTGAGCGTATTAAAACAAACTTTAGATATCTTGAGTTTTAAAATAATATTTATTCTCAATGTTAAATTTTTAATTCGATCAAAATTATAATTTTAAAAAGGCACACTATACAAATAATTATTATTTAATCTATTTAGTTTTTTGATTTTCATTGCCTTGTAGTGGCAGTGCACCTTCAATTAAAGATGATTCAAAATTGGTAATAAAATTGAATAAATGTACTAGTCGAAAGTAGTTTTATAGCTCTTTTACACTGCTAGGGTAAAATTTTATATTGATTTTAAAATTTTGACAAGCTACCCAATGATTTATAGGTGAAACTGCGAATATCATCTAAATTAAATAGCCTAATGCTTACTCATTGCATTTAAAAAATTATATGTATGTATATCATAAGAAGCTCTAAAATGACGAGCCTATAGAACTTTTGATTTCGATCTTGAGCTTTAATGATGAGAATATCTGCTTGAAGCTTGAAATCCAAGTACTCGCAGACCCCCTATAGCTAGTTAATTTATTGAATGCTTTAAAAAATATTATAAAGTGGTTATAATTCTAGTTTTCATAAACATCTAGATTTTTTGACTTTACGACTTGTACTCGTGGTAATATAACAGCGACTTAGATCTTTCTCACAATCAATAGGCTGATGACAAGTTAGCTAATAAAACACCTAAGCTTTCAATTCAATTTAAGTTGTGTTTTTTTAAATTTAAATTTAAAGGCAAAAGCAGATTCTTACCTTTCAATCAAAAGTTTGTATTCTAAATGCTGTCTTTACAAATTGTAAGTATACAACCCCCTTCATTGTAAATAATAGTTGGAATATTATGATTTTATTTTTCATAAGCCAGGTTTTAGGTTTAAATATATACTCATATTTGATTATCTTAAAATGTGTGTTTGTATATATAAACATAAATACACACATACGCATTTTATGTATATGGTATACATTTTAAATCTCTTTTCCTAAACCAAATAGGTGTACAGCCCTTTATAGTTACGATTTTGGATTTGTAATGAATTTTTATTTTTTAAGGCTTTGTTCCACATTGTCATATTATTCTGTGATTTTTATCTAGTTAGTATGAATGAGTGTATGGATATTTATGTGTGTAAACAACTTTTAGCAAGTAAAGCTCTAAAATTCTAATTACTATTCTAAAATGTTTAAATCACTGATTTTACTCTTTGAATTATACATTAACTCTATACATATTTTTTTCTCCTCTCATTGCATTTGTATATTATATAATTGTGTATATATCAAGAATTTATCAATGAAATGTTTTAATTTTGTTTAATGCTGTAGAATATTTGTCTCACAACCTTATTATTCTAATTGCGTGATCATTATATGTTGATAAATGAACCTTAAGCTTAGTTTTGTGGCAATAACTTGTAGGCAAATGAACTCCTAGTTGAGTTTTTAAGTAGTTGTAACGTTGTTTTCAGTATTAACTTGTGGACTTGTTTCACGATTCACTTCTCCTCGCTCTTTCACGGAACTGGAGTGTATGTTGGTTGAGCTAAGCATATTGAGTGTAAAATGAACATCTTGGTCACCATGCTAGTCATTACATTTTAACATATTTCTCTATAATAGAGCATTTAATTTTGGCTTTTTTTTTCTTTCTTTTCTCTTTGCATTTGTTAAATATATAGTAGGTATCTTGCATTTCATTAATCTTGTAGATTTTGTTTGATTTATTGGTGTACATATTTTTTAACTTAATAAGAACACGAGTATAGTAAACATGTGTTGTTGTTGTTGTTTATTTTGCCACCCTAAATATATAAATAGTGAGCGAATGGACCAAAGTATTACAGGGGCAGAATATCGAATCCATATCCTCACATTTATCTACAAATCTCAAATGTTAATCTGAGGAAATATGAGAAGCATACAATGCTAAGTTTTTCTTAATTCTTGATTTTATATACATTAATTATTTAGTTGTTATAGAAAATATAAATTATATTTGCATTACTGTAATTCCTCAATTTAACACAGATTGGAGCTACGAGGATACACAATTGCGGTGACTTATGACTGATGGCGCTATCTATCAAGTGCCACTTTAAACATAATAGTGTGTCTAGTAGGCTGACGCACAGCTGATAGTTTTATCACCATTTTGTTGGTTTCTACCTTGAGTGCATCTCATTTTCTCAAATCTTTCTTTTCATAAGCAGAACCTGTTTCACTTTAACATTCCTTAAAAACAAACACAAATGTCAAAATTACATCTTATTCAAGCACCATTTGACTTATGATTTTTTTTTATACGTTTGCAGAAACCTTTGGAACAAATGACTGTGTCGAGGACTTAATGTAAGTTAACTCACTTAAATGATAAATTACTGATCTGAAATTGGATTGTTAGGTTTTTACACCAAATATGTTGGACTAAGCTACTTATTAGGTATTATAATAGCCAAAAAAAAATCAGATTCAAAACTTGGGAAATGTAAATTAAATTTTAATATTAGAGTTAGAATTTTTTTTGTGGATCCTATAATCTTGAATATCCTTAAAGTTTTGAAGGGGTCACACCCATTATTTTTAGAAATATCATCAAACTATTTGTTCATGAGAGCATTGGAAATAATAAAATGCAGGCTTTTAACACCGTGCCTTGAATTTTCTGCACTCATTGTTTGGTTTCGACAAGTGTAGTAAAATGCAGTGCTAAAAGAAAAGTTTTAAAATATCAATGTTTGTATTGGTTCTAAATGGCTTGAAAAACATTCTAGAAGAAAAACTTCGCTCCTCTTTTTGAGGTACATTATATTATATCTTCACATCCTTTGTCCTTTTCCATTGTTGGTCCTTTATTACATTCTACAGTTTCCTATCCACGCCAGTGGATCAAAGATGTCAAACTCGTGTTGGACTGACTAGATTAAAACTGGGAGCACAGGGTTTGAATCCCAATCAAATCTGTCTATGGTGTGTAACAACTTTTTATCCTTCTGGATAATTCATTACGTAAGACAAATAATTAAGTTAACAATAAATGGATTTATTATAGAAAAACATAAATGATATATAAGATTACAATAGCTATACAAGATTAATGCTGGTTGACAATTGAACGTGTAATATAAAAGTTCAGGAAACAAGAGAACATATTGTGGATCACAGAAAACTTTACGTTAAATACAAGATGTGTTGACATATAGCGTCCAAGGTAGCATGGTCAAAGGCAGAAGGCTGGAAGAGCCTATTCACTATCAAAACAGCTGGGCAAGCGCCAGGCTACTGTCAGTAGGGTCTAAAAGGAAAAACAGTGAAATAATTACCAATTACTAATGAAAGTTAATTGTAAATCCTATAAGCTTAGAGCTACTATTATATATATAAATTGGAATAGCTTGCTTGATTGGGACTAGAGAAAGTCCTGAAGATACATTGTATAATGAATGATATGATAAAGGTTTATTAATTACATTGGTAGATGGCTAGCAAACAGATGTCGAACACTAAATAGTACTATGGCCGGTCCTTTTCCCAATAGGTACTTTCAGAGCAATCAATAGTACATTTATACAATAACCCATTCCCTGGGGTACAAAATTACTTTAGTACTACACTATCTTTTAATACTTAGTCAATAGGAGCCAACGACGGGCTAAAAGTAAAGGCATCTGTGCGGACCCCATTATGGAAACTAGCGGAGCTCCGCGCTTTACCCACCCCAGATAATACCACACGCAAAGCGTGCCAACAAGAATGATTCAACACATTGACCCGACTGGATCAAAAATAAAGGACTAAAAACCTGGTTGTAGCCATATAAAAATTGAACAAGATTTCATGAGAAACAAGACTAGTCATAAGGACTAAAAAGGAAGTACTGTACTTGTGGAGAAACGCAACCTTTAAGACTAGGTCCTTATTACCTCTGGAGATCAAGGCTCCTATATTTAAGCTATGTCATATGGACATAGGGAAAAACTTAGTCACTTGGACTAATATAGAAAGTCTGAAAGACTCGAGAACACATTAGTCACTTTGACTAAACCAAGTCAGAAGGACACAAAACCAAAATTTAGTCAATTTGACTGAAATAAGAAATCTAGAAAAATAGTCCCCTCGACTATTTAACTAAGTCTGAAGGACATGATAAACATTATAGTCGCCTCATCTATACAAACTAAGTCTGAAGGCCATGACAACAAATTCTAGTCTGTTAGACTAGACCCATAAGTCTGATAGACTTAATAATAACGCCTTGATACTTAGATGATCGAAGAGGATTTCCCTCGACAACGTGGTGAGACCCATGATTCAAACTTCATGGTGAGCTGGTACTTCTGTAGGTGATAGAGCGGCGTCTCTTCTTCGATGATACGATGTGGTGAAGTACAATAAGTGAATCTGAGCTGCAATCGTTATATACGATTTCTCTGACCAAACAAATAAAATGAATAAGGCGTAAACACAGGCAATGGGAGAAACGGGAACAAGAGGAGAAAGGAAAAGAAAGAAAGGGGGGGGAAAGGAAAAGACAGAAGTCCCAAGGAACGCCGCAAGAGCAGCAGCGCTTTAGGCTCGGGACTTCGATCCCAAGCCGGTCTGTTCATTTCCACTATTGAGTGATGCAGCGAGGACGTGTGTAAGACCCGCCATACTCGTCGTAATTTCTTTGAAAGCATGGTGATTGTATCCAAGCCCATCCTGTTATGGTGAGTAAGTCTTGAAGGATATTATTACTAAATAAATCAGTTTTAATTATCTTCTTTGGATTCAGCTATAGTATTTTTATAAGGATTCCTCTCGTGAGTGTTATTTTGCACACTTGTAATATTTTCTTCTCGAAACCATGTTGGCTGTATCCGAGCCCATCCAGTCATGGAAAGTACATGTTGAAGCATACTATTCCTAAATATGTCATTTTAGTTCTCTTCATTGGATTCCACTATAATATTTATCATAATTTAATATTTTTATTTAGGCTCATGTTGTAGATATCAATTTTACATAATTGACATGCTACAACTGGTTCTTTCTAAGTGGTTTCCCACTCTCCTTTCTCACAAATGAGGGTTGAATACCTCTAAAATGTTTTATTTCTCACCCCTACACCTTTAGAGTAATCACATATGCATATAACCTGAACAGGTAGTAACACGTGGCAAAAAAAAACATTTCCTATCTAAGTGCTCTATCATTTTTTATCAATTTACTCTATCTCCCTTCACAAACACAAATGGGTGATAGGGTGAATCTCAACATGGGATTGATATCCCATATAGTACTATTATTTATTAATAACTATTGTAAAAATATCTCTGTTTTGAAAGTGTAGGGTTGAATTTTTTTAAATTAGCTTTGAATAAGTTTTCAATTTTGTTAGTAAGCCTAAAATCTACTTATTTAAACTGTTGAAATAATTATTTGTGCTATATTGTAATCAATAGAAATTTGATTACGACTTTGCCATCAGAATGAGCAAAAAAATTTAAAAAATCATTTACTATGCAATTTTAATTTTAGCCATGTCTTAATACCTGTTCAGGCTAAACGCAAAGTAATTTAAAATGGCACCTAATTGTATTGTAATTGTACTTTAGCATTTAAAAGACCCACTGAATGATATTGAGTAGTTGACTACATTTAATTTGCATCAAAGGGAATAAGTGAGTAAGACATCAAACTCATCTGATCTAATTTTTTGATACCAGGAAATTGGGGTTCAAAACCCCGCCTTGTATACTGAAAGTGGTTTTCCCTAAATAATGTTTGACTCCCCCGCGCCCACATAAAATCGAGGGTATATTTTCTCTAAACACTACTTTTTACATACTATCATCATCAACAACTGTCTAGAACCTATGGAAGGTCAGTTTAATAAAATGCCTCTATTTTCGTCTATCCTTTCACCATTCTTCCTCTCCTTTAATTACCTCATCCTTCACCTCTCTCTTGCACACTTTCTATTATCTGCTCCTACCCTCTCAGTTTTGGTCTCCCTTACAGTCTTTTTCCTACATACATCATTTCTACCTTTTTATTTTACACCCTCTCTTTTTCCATCCTCATTACATGGCCATTCCATCCCATTCTTGCTTCCTCTACTATCTCATGTGCTCTCTCTACTCCCAATCTTTCTCATATAACTCCATTCCTAAGCTCGTTTTCCCTCATGACAAATAGAATGCTCCTCACAAACTTCATTCCCATAGCCTCTGTTTTCCTAGTCCCTCTTACATTCAATGTCCATGTTTCTGTAACTATGAATACAAAGTACTCCATGCCCTATACAACACTTATATTCTCCTTAACAGGTCTCTCACACACTGATAGAACAACTCCCCCTGCTGCCCTCTTCTTATTAGATCCTCTCTACTCCTACCATTCGCCTAAATCACACTTTCATGATATATTACACCATGTACTATGTCTTATCCTCTTCTTTGTCACTATCATCACTTCACACTTTGCTGTGTTAAATTTAATTACACACTTTCTTATTCCATTTCTGTACTTCCTCGACCTTCTTCCTCCAAACCATCGAGTCATCAGCATACATCATGGCTTTAATTCTTTCCTCCGCGAGTTTACTTGCCACGTTAATTATGACCATTTCCATTACCATTACAAAAAGTAGTAATGAGAATGTAATCCGCTGCTTCACTTCATTTTTTAGTTGAAACCACTTTATGTCCCCCCCTTCTTTATCTTAATACAGATCCTGTTATCCTCATACATACTCTCAACTCTCATTACAACTCCTCTTACTACTCCAGCTTCCTCTATCACTTTCCAGATTTTATTCTATCTACACTATCTTAAGCCTTCTCCACATCTATTTATACCATTACAAAGTTCTCCCCAAAACCATACCTTCTTCCCATCATTTCTTGTATAACGAATATCAAGTCTATTGTAAACCTCTGTTCCATAAATCTGTACTGTTCCTCTCCCAACATTCCTTTCATTTTTAGCATATTCTTTTTTACAGCGAGGGCCTAAAGGTGAGCCAGGCCGACGCTGATATAAACAACTTGTTTTATAAAGTTTTTCACTTTACAGGATTTGCCACAAAACATATTTAGGATAACTAAAATTGGGCTAGGGGTGGGGGAATAGCCAAAACTAAGCGTAGATTCCTTAGCTCACAACTAGGCCCTATATTTTCCTTGTTGCTTCAAATATTGTTTACAATGAAGCATGCGCGCGCACACACACACACACACACACACACACACACTCACTCACTCACTGACTCACACACACACTTTAATGTAATTAATAATTATTTGGAGGGATAAGGACGTATTTAACTCAAATTTTTTTTTTTAATTCTAAATAACTTTAAGAGGCATTTAATTTTCAAAAAAAATCCATACGATGACGATGATGAGAAAGGGAGCTTGATGAAATCCCCCCAATAAAAATATCCAGGCACTCCGGTGAATTAGAGTGATGCATGACGTGGAGAAGAATTGAAATGCTAGTCACTAGTCTGTCCAATACTTCAAGAGAGAGTTTCGTAAGTTATTACATGTAGTTCAAACAATAATCATTTGGATGCAAATAAAGAAACATTCTATTCGAAAATACTGTTTACATGAACTCTCCCATAGTCCTCCCACCCTAACCAACCAACAGGTAAATATATCTCCCCTCCCCCATTCGCCCCTAAACGACCATTTAGTTTTTTTAATGTACCAATATTAATATATTTATTTGTATCCAAATATGGATTTTTGCACCCAATCAGTTTAGTAAATAAAGATCAAATATAACAAAAAGGTACTTTTTTCCACCTCGTCTTACTACCCATTCGGGTTTTACGCTTATGTCCTAGTTAAGCTAGTGGGTTAGGTATGAGGGAGGTTGAATTTAGAGGAAGTTTACCTACATTTGCGTGGGGAGAGAGGGTGGGAAACCGTTTAGGATAAGCCACCCTCATCACACGCCCGGGATCGAACCCTGATTCCCCCTTCATCGACGGTCTATTGCGAGAGCAACACCGAAGCGGGTAACAAACAGTGGTAGTGCTTATAAACTTCTGAAGTAATTTTTATAAATGTTTTCGTCAAAAATATTTTTCTGAAAATACGTGTTTTGCACTGTAATGGTTTGGACTGAAATAAAATTTACTAAGACATAAAATTATTATTATTATTATTATTACTATTATTATTAGCACCGCGTCTTACTACCCGTTCGGGTTATACGCACTTACGCTAATGTGTAATGGTAGGGTGATTGTGAGATGAAATGGAGGACCTACAGTTTAACGTGGAATCCGAACCACGGTGGAGGCCTGGCATTCCCCACATTCACAAGATGTCTTGTCAGAGGTGAAGGAAGGGTTTGGTAATCAGATAAATCTGTGCCGGGACCGAGGATTGAACCCCGGCCGCCAGCACAGAAGTCTGACACCTTACCCCTAGACCGCCAGGTTACCCAAAAAGACATAAAATAAAGGGGAAGATCACTTTGTTGCTAAACTAAATATCTTGTTTCGCACCCTAACATTATATTAAGTAATATGAACAGGAGAATCCAACATAAATGTTCCATCGTGTTGAATGTATTTTTTTTTACAGCTTTACACCAACATACATGACAGACAAACTCTCCAGAAACTCTGTGCACACTTAACAC
This sequence comes from Timema shepardi, assembly GCA_902151425.1. Lineage (NCBI taxonomy): Eukaryota > Metazoa > Arthropoda > Insecta > Phasmatodea > Timematidae > Timema > Timema shepardi. The sequence continues at coordinate 34,941 of CABFVX010002073.1, read as the reverse complement.
GATATAACTCATGCTACATCTACCCCACCCCTTATTACTCGACTCCAAAGAATAATACGAACGAAAAAATTTAACATCCTGTTAAGACCAACTTACTATTTTAGATATATCTCCTAAGTTGAAGTTTCTAGCTTAATCTATTATTGGAATACTGGACTTAAAAAAACCTTGTTTAGTCAGGACGCACTGGCCAAAATCTATAGGGTACTTCCAGTCGAGATATAACTTTGAAAATGGGCATAGTAGTACGTGGGTTATAAACTAAGGTTAAGATACAAAATTCTTTTATCTAATTTTCACATAAAGTATTTATCGGTCTTGAAAAGTAGTGAGATATAAAAGAATGCCAATTTAAACTTGTCTAATATCGTTCCAAATAATCTTTCAGTTCTCTTAAGTATATCTTAGTGCGTTAATCTGTTTTTAAGTCTCTAGTTAGACTTGTCCTATTCACTTTAACTAAAAGCTTAAAATCAGATTAGTGCATTTAGATATACCTAGGAGAAGTTACAAGTTATTTGGAAAGACATTGCTAGTTTAACTTGGCGCCCAAAATGTTAATAATATTAATTAATTCTTTTTCTACAAAACTATTAAAGTACAAAACGCCATATTTGGGTGCAAAGCGATGCAAAACAATACGTTTAAACTGGCACTACCAATATTTTAATTCAAAGGGGGTTACAATTAACTTGGATCCCCAAACAAAAACGCATACACGCATATCTGGGGTTGGGGTGTAAAACGCAATATTTAGGTGCAAAACGGTCCAAAACAGGTGCAAAATGGTGGTATATCTACATTTTAAATTTTAGTGGGTGGGGTATCAACTTAAATGATCTGATCCAGTGCGACAGCACGGGTCGCACACCCCAAAAGGCCGTCACTGAAAAGTAATTTCTATTAACAAGTATTTACCTTACCTGCATCCGAGGGAATCCCTTCCAAAGCTTTTATCTGCTGAACTGCAAAACATCATTTTCTAATTCCAATATAAATCAGACAAAGTGGTCGATTTGGAAGCGACATCTTGCCTGATGTACACGATAAATGCAGAAAAGGTAAGTTTATTTAATCTTATTATATTCGAGAGTATAAGAGTACAATAAATCTACAGGTGGGTTACCCTTAGAATCTCATAAATATAATTAACACGATGAATACAAGAGCTTATATATTCTAATAATGTGTGGCAGATGTTAACTCACGGTGAATTCACGTTGCCGGGAATTGCCCAAACTTTAGGAAAATCCCCCCAGCTGACTCTTGCCGGCAAGATAACAGAACGACATCTCACTCTCAGGTCCCACTTCGATGAAATGGCAGAACTGTTTCTCTCTGTTCTCCACTCAGTCTTCCAGCGCTGATTGTCATGCGGTGCAATTCCGCATATTACCTCCCCTACTTGTGTCCGGGGTGGAAACCCTCCCCGAGTACGTCAGTTCTGTTACTATATAACCGTCATTCCTCGCTTCACATTTTGTATTCTATTTTATTAAGTCGACGTCGGCAAAGAAACTACTGGTGACGACGATGTGTGAGGGGTCGATCTCTCCACCTCGCCGCAGATGAAGCCTCGTCTGAGACTCAGTATTTTAATGTTAGAATCTGCTTTAGAGTCGTAGTACTCGTTTTTAACTATGTCCATAAGACATAGAGTTTATATACTAGTGAAATTTCTTGACACCTTAAAATGTAAGGCCATGATACAACTTACTTAGCGCTTAGGATCAATTAATGAAAGAAATCAGGTTAGCTAACGCTTTGTTCTATGACCTAATTAAATCTGTGACCGACAGCAGTCACTATTATTTCTTGTTAATGTACCTACTTACGGTGCGCAGCCTGTGGAAGTACTATTGGTTTGTAGTAGTGGCCCGTGGGGATAGTGCTTAGTCTCCGGCCCCCTTCAAGCACTGTTTGTATTAGTTAATACATTTGTTGTTGGTACTAGTTATAGTGTACCCTAGATTGGGTGGACGTATAAATATATTATAAAATGTCCAGGCAGTACTAATTAGGAATAGTCCGGCCATAGTATCTTAACAGCCTAGATTCCTGGTAGCTCGACATTTACATTTTGTAAAATGACAAGATCCTCTTCTAGGAGTTTAATCTTTGTGTTTCGTAACTCTTGCTAGCTAGCTCATTTAACTACCCCCAAATTGATTCCTATTTATATTGCTGCTGTGATTAGGCTGACGCTCCTTCCTAGCAGAATGTGCGTTAGTTCTAATTATAAGAGTTAATAGACTCAACAATAGACTCTACATTACTTCTGTTGATTCCTAGTTACCTAAGTGATCACTGCAATTCTTCCCTATTGGGATGCATACGTCTATGGTAACTGATTTAATCTAGGATCTATCTAAACCTTATGTAATAATAGTATAGACTTGTTTAAATTTAAATAAATTGATTTGTTAAACTTGTATAATTCTCTTACCAAACCTTCATTTAATAATTTGTGTAAGCGAATTCGTCACTTCTTCTATTAGATAGGCGAAACGACGATTCATGAGGATCGAGCATAATTTATTGCAGGGATAAGAGGGCATAATTTATTCCAGGGGTGAGGGATGGGCACAATTTATTTCTGTGTTGGGGGACCAAATTTATTCCAGGGGTGAGGGAGGGGCCCAATTTATTGCTGGGTTGGGGGACCTAATTTATTCCAGGGGTGAGGGAGGTGCTTAAATTATTCCAGCGGGTCCTAATATATTTCAGGGTTGAGAGAGAGACTTAATTTATTCCAGGGGTGAGGGAGGGGCCCAATTTATTGCTGGGTTGGGGGACCTAATTTATTCCAGGGGTGAGGGAGGGGCCCAATTTATTGCTGGGTTGGGGGACCTAATTTATTCTAGGGGTGTGGGAGGGGCCCAATTTATTGCTCTGTTGGGGGACCTAATTTATTCTAAGGGTGTGGGAGGGGCCCATTTTATTGCAGGGTTGGGGGACCTAATTTATTCCAGGGGTGGGGGAGGGGCCCAATTTATTGCTGTGTTGGGGGACCTAATTTATTCCAGGGGTGAGGGAGGGTTCCAATTTATTCCAAAAGTGGGGGATTAAACAAATTATTCCCAAGGGGGAGAGCAATGTTATCCCCTGGTTGCATCTCCTGCTTTATAATTTACCAAAACATCAAAACTTATGTTTTCAAAAAATAACAGCTTTGTTTGTCATGTTAGCACTAAGATAAAACAAGCATGTAAGATAAAGATACATGGACTTTGGTACACGTCTTCCTCGAATGTGACTGACAATGGCAAAGTGCGTCTGCCACCGAAACTGAGATATCTGCGTGGTTGCGTGGTTCGCGTGAAGGACCGTGGAACCATGAGGCGTGTCGCTCCGTTTCAGTCGGAGACTTCAAGGCTGGGTCTGGAGATCATCATCTGAATACACTCCAACAGGAGCACATCGCCATTCCGGAGACTGAGATACGGGTACAGCCATAACAAGAAGTGGCAGGACTATATAAACTGTGTGTTTGGGAAGCAAGATATCAACCCAGGAAGAAGTGGCAGGGCTGTATAAACTGTGTGTTTGGGAAGCAAGATATCAACCCAGGAAGAAGTGGTTTAACTGTATAAATTGTGTGTTTGGGAAGCAAGATATCAACCCAGGAAGAAGTGGTTTGACTGTATAAACTGTGTGTTTGGGAAGCAAGATATCAACCCAGGAAGAAGTGGTTTGACTGTATAAACTGTGTGTTTGGGAAGCAAGATATCAACCCAGGAAGAAGTGGTTTGACTGTATAAACCTTGTATTTGGGAAGCAAGATATCAACCCAGGAAGAATTGGTTCAATTGTGTCCAGGAGGCTCCAGTTCATTCATACCAAATTACCTCTTTATGAGGTTTACGTTAAACGGCTCATCGGATTGTGTTGAACACTAAACGATTGCTACGTAGTATACATTATTATACTGCAGAGAATCTGAAGAACGTCAAAGACAATGTATATATATTTTACAAATATGATCAGCGTATTTATCAATTAATTTTCATCGTAATTTATCTGATTTTAAAGCTTATATCTAAGTTTGAACGGATAATTTGTTTGCCAAGCCATTTTAAAACTTTTCAGGTGTAATCCATGATAAGATTTACTATCCACATCAACAACCAATTTCTGAAGTTGTTTGTAAAATTAACTAAATGTTTTATATCATAAAGAGTAACAATTTTTAAATCAAATACCGGTACTTTGTTGAAAGTTGATCACAGCTTAGGACCTTCTGTTTTCCTTATAAGACAGCTGCTACAGTTTTAAATATGTTGCATCAGTTTAGATGTTATAATTTTGATACACACATTTTTGTGAGCTACAGTGATTCATTTGTTCGTTTCAAATAATCGAAATCCTATTAACTCATCATAATAGACATTGTTGTCATGTCGCGTGGACAAATCTCCTGAGAGAAAAGCCATCCCAGAAAGACTCCGTCCTTCCGTTCATTTTAAAATCGACGCTTATGGCCTACAGGACCAGTGTTCGACTCTACGATCTGCTGCAATATCTGCAGGTCCACGAAAACATATGGAAAACATACTACATGGATAAGGTAAGAACAAATAGATGACCTTGTACATATTAAGGGGAGCAAACATCTGGTTTATTGTGTTTTCAGACCTTTAAAATATTATTATTATTATTATTATTATTATTATTATTAGCACCGCGTCTTACTACCCGTTCGGGTATACGCACTTACGCTAATGTGTAATGGTAGGGTGATTGTGAGATGAAATGAAGGACCTACAGTTTAACGTGGAATCCGAACCACGGTGGAGGCCTGGCATTCCCCACATTCACAAGATGTCTTGTCAGAGGTGAAGGAAGGGTTTGGTAATCAGGACCTTTAAAATAACTTGACTATTAATTACGGTGGGGTGGAAGGAGACGCGTGCTAAGGTCAGTATTTTTGCATTTTTTAGGAGAAAGTTTTTTTAACAAAATAAATAAAGGAGTGCATCAGTTGATAATTTTAATATAACTTTAGTTCAATTTTCTACTCATGGTAGTCTCAACAGTTCTTGAATATTTGTCGTCAGCATCCTGGAACTTGATGGTTAATTTACTCTTTACGTAAACCTTTTCTCACCTGCTTCGGTATCCGCATGGTCAAAGGTGCTACTCTCGTTATAGACTAAACTGCCGAAGACGGGGGGGATCAGGGTTCAATACTAGTTAGATGCACTGAGGTTTGCTTTCCCTAAATTATTTTACACTCTTCCTCTACGCAGATTCCTGTTCATTTTCCCTAAATTAAGCCATCATAATCCCTGATTCATTAGTGTAATAAGTACCAAGGTCATTGTCAGGGGGTTTTAGAGGTTCAACCACTAACAAATAAACTCAGCGAATAGCCCACACGGGTAGTAAGGCAAGGTGTTAAGAAAACAACTAAACTCCTGCATTATGCTGATATAATATTGATTTACAAATATCTGCTTTAGAAATAATAGCTAACCCTCCCAATGCAACCCTCTCAGCCTAGTTACAGTCTCACCAGGAATGTGTAATATCTTCTTCAGAAACAATAGCTACCCCTCTCAACACAACCCTCTCCAGACTAGTTGCAGTCTCACCAGGAATGTGTGATATCTTCTTCAGAAACAATAGCTACCCCTCCCAACGTAACCCACTCAGCCTAGTTACAGTCTCACCAGGAATGTGTGATATCTTCTTCAGAAATAATAGCTACCCCTCCCAACGCAACCCTCTCCAGCATAGTTACAGTCTCACCAGGAATGTGTGATATCTTCTTCAGAAGTAATAGCTACCCCTCCCAATTCAACCCTCTCCAGCCTAGTTGCAGTCTCACCAGGAATGTGTGATATCTTCTTCAGAAATAATAGCTACCCCTCTCAACGCAACCCTCTCCAGCCTAGTTACAGTCTCACCAGGAATGTGTGATATCATCTTCAGAAATAATAGCTACCCCTCTCAACCCAACCCTCTCCAGTCCTGTTACAGTCTCACCAGGAATGTGTAATATCTTCTTCAGAAACAATAGCTACCCCTCCCAACGCAACCCTCTCAGCCTAGTTGCAGTCTCACCAGGAATGTGTGATTATCTTCTTCAGAAATAATAGCTACCCCTCCCAACGCAACCCTCTCCAGCCTAGTTACAGTCTCACCAGGAATGTGTGATATCTTCCTCAGAAATAATAGCTACCCCTCCCAACGTAACCCTCTCCAGCCTAGTTGCAGTCTCACCAGGAACGTGTGATATCTTCTTCAGAAATAATAGCTACCCCTCCCAACTTAATTCTCTCCAGTATAGTTGCATGCAGTCTCACCAGGAATGTGTGATATCTTCTTCAGAAGTAATAGCTACCCCTCCGAACGCAACCCTCTCAGTCTAGTTACAGTCTCACCAGGAATGTGTGATATCTTCTTCAGAAATAATAGCTACCCCTCCCAACGCAACCCTCTCAGTCTAGTTACAGTCTTACTAGGAATGTTTATTTTCCATCCATACAAAGAGAGTACAAAGCCGTTATCATATTTTAACTGTGACATCTATATGTTGAAACTTATTATGTTCGAGTATTTCTATATTTCTAACATTTTGATGGTATTTAAAAAGTATACTTGTGCAAGAGAAATGCTTAAATAGACTAAAAGAATGCCTAAAAATTATGCAACCCATAAATATATGAAGTAAAAATTCTAAATGGCATACAATGACCAAAGAATGACCAATAAAAAAGAGTTTCCGCAACTATAGGATTAAGAACCGAATTCATGTGTTTCTGTGATGTACAAAAAAAAAAAATGACATCATCAAAATCCGTACCCGGATCATGATGAATATTTAAGAACTGTTGACATTACAATGCGTTAAAGCTTAAACTGACGCACAACTTTATTTATTTATAAACAAGTTTTCTTTAAAAATGGGCAAAATGGTTTCCTCTACTTTCCCTGCCTTCCTGGTTACCTCAGCAGCCGACATCTCTCTGTTGAAAGGGGCTCTTACGCCTATAGTATCATGTCTGCATATTCTACACTTACCGAGCAAGTTTACTCTATGAGCAGGGCTAAAACAAACATATATTGAACAGTGGTTAAGGGGTAACGTGGGGGGTTAGAGGGGGAGTTTTAGGAGCCGAGGGCACGTCCCCCAATAGAAGGTGGCAATGAACGGTTTCACATTATATTAATATTGAAATATATCACTGGGGCTCTGGGTGCTATGGAGCTTATAAGAGCAGTGAGGAGGATTACAAAATATAGATTAATATTAATATTTTCTGGGGTTGTGAGGATTAAAAACACAAAACAATCCTTCCTAAGTAGTCATTGTCACCAACAGTGGGGGTGCATCAGTACCTTCTCCTCTAAGACAAGGAATAAAATGATTTGGGTCAAATATAATTACTGCTCCTCTTAACTCAACACATTTCTTGACTTAGAGAAATGTTAATATATATATAAAATATCTAGTTTTGATTTTAAAAATATCATTATTAATAATAATTATAATAATATATTACTACTACTACTACTACTACTACTACTAGAGTAGCCGTTGAAGGGCTTTAATTCCTTCATGATCTCTAATATGTAACATTACGTTAAATATTATAATCGTCTAAATAAAAGTTAAATTAATATTCGGACACTACATAAGTATACTTAGTTGAGAGGCGAGTAGATATATAACCGTCATGGGGTGGTGAGAGTGGGGGGGCTAGCATTATTTTATTATTGAAAACAAATATACTGGTAATAGGCCAATTCACTTTAGGTGAATCTAGAGTTGAGTTGGGCTATAAATATAATCCATTTGAAAGGGGAATATTATTCCTATTTACGTAGAGTTTAAGGGCGGAATAATGTTAGGAGAAGTTGAAAGGGGAGTATTGTTACTATTTATATAGAGTTGAAGTGGAGGATATTGTGTATGTGTAGGTGGAGTTGAAGTGGAGAATATTGTGTATGTGTAGGTGGAGTTGAAGTGGAGGATATTGTGTATGTGTAGGTGGAGTTGAAGTGGAGGATATTGTATATGTGTAGGTGGAGTTGAAGTGGAGAATATTGTGTATGTGTAGGTGGAGTTGAAGTGGAGAATATTGTTTATGTGTAGGTGGAGTTGAAGTGGAGAATCTAGTTTCTATTTACGTGGACCTGAAGGTGAGAGTATTGTTTCTATTTAGGTGGAGTTGAAGAAGGTAATATGGTTTCTATTTAGATGAAATTGAAGGTGGGAATATCGTTCTTATTATGTGACGTTGAAAGGGGGAACATTGCTCCTATTGAGGTGGAGTTTAAAGAGGGAATATGGTTCATATTTAGGTAGAATTCCTATATAGATGGAACTGAATGGCGAATTATTGTTCTTTCTTAGATGGAGTTAAAGGTGGGTGTATTTTCCTATTTAGGTGGAGTTAAAGGGGGACGTATTGTTCGAATTAAGTTTCAACTGAAGAAAGGATTATTGTTTCTAATTGTGTGGAATTGAAGGGGGGTGTATTTTTATTACTTGGGTGGAGTAAAAGTGGGACTTATTGTACCTATTTAACTAGAGTTTCAGGGAAGAATGTTGTTTCTATATAGGGGGAGTTTAATGAAGGTAATATTACTTATTCTTAGTTGTAATTGAAGGTTTGATTATTGTTCTTTCTTAGACTGAGTTGATGAATGTAGTATGGTTCTTATTTAGGTGGAATTAAATGGCAAGAGTTTTTGTTTTAATCACCGCGTCTTACTACCCGTTTCAGTTACACGCACTTAAACTAATGTGTAATGGTAGGGTGATTATGAAATGAAACGGAGGACCTACAGTTTAACGTGGAATCCGAACCCCGGTGGAGGCCTGGCATTCCCCACATTCACAAGTTGTGATTAATACACGTCTTGTCAGAGGTGAAGGAAGAGTTTGGCTATCAGATAAAACTATGCTGAGACCGAGGATTGAACCCCGGAGCCCCAGCACAGAAGTCTGACGCCTTACCCCTAGACCCCTAGGTTACCCTTAATTCCTAGATACATTTCTAGATCTTCAGTAGTGAAATGGGCTACATTTTAAGATATATGGTTTTTTTTTTATATAGGCTATAATTTGAAAAGCTGAGTTCTACTCCACGTAATATCGAGGGACAAAATTTCAAATTTGCTGTTTCCAAAGAAGTTAAACTTTTCTCTTGCCACGGCATTTTGTTTCCTCCCCAGATGTCTGCCATTGCTCCTATTGTCCTCCTAATTTGCGCTCTTTGGAAGCTATTTAACAAGTTTTTATTTTCAAACCCACTCTAAACAATTATTCCACCCTTAGAATTTATAATAAACTGGACTCTCCCTTTCAGCATAAAATCCATACTGTATGAAAAAGAGCGAGGCCAGAGCCAAAATAGGCACGTTAAGGCACTTAATCACAAAATAGTCAATTATAAGCATAATAGAAAACATACGCTTACACTCGTGATTACATTAAATACACATGGGTCCTATATCTCAACTGCCTATGTCATACGATCAAGGAAAAGAAAAGAAAAATAGTCCGAATATGGTTCCTGATTATATTTATACGAAGTGTACCCTTATTTGCGTGGAGGTGGAATGAAAACAACCACCAGTACAACCCCCCCGAGATTCTAGCCTCAATCTCCTAGTCATTGAAAATCTGTTCTATTAAAAGAGTAGCGCGTTATACCATGGGGAAACAGAAGCGGGTGACAAAGATTATTGTTCCTATTTAGGTGAGTTTTAAAAGTAGGTTATTGTTCCTATCAAGCGAGTTTTAAGAGTAGGTTATTGTTCCTATCTATGTGAGTTTTAAGAGTAGATTATTGTTCCTATCTATGTGAGTTTTAAGAGTAGATTATTGTTCCTATTTAGGTGAAATTTAAGAGTATATTATTATTCCTATCTAGGTGAGATTTAAGAGTAGATTATTGCTTCTATTTAGGTGGAATTGGATGAGAGAGGATAGATCCTCTTTAGGTGGAGTCTAAGGGCAGATTGTTATTTATATTTATGTGGAGTTGATTATGTATATTTATGTTGATTTGAAAGGTGAAATATTGTTCTTTTTATATAGAGAAGATGGGATTTTATGCTATATATTTAGGTGGAGTTGAAGGGAAATAGTTTTTTTCATCTTTGGCTGCAGTTGAAGTTAATAGTCAAATCGTATATTGCGGCTGCAACTTTTCATACCCTGCATTTTATTTAAGTAATTCGAATGTTTAAATATAAATAAATATCTATATCTTTATAGCAATTAATTAAAAAACAAAAACGTGTCTTTCCAATTCCAATAAACATAATGGGTTGATGCACAGCTGGGTGCCCCATCTTGTTGACAGATATAGTTTACAGGGTGAAAAATGTCAATAGAGCACCATCTTGTTGACAGAGATAGTTTACAAGGTGAAAACTCTCCTTAGAACACCATATTGTTTACAGAGATAGTTTACAAGGTGAAAACATTCCTTAGAGCACCATCTTGTTGACAGAGATAGTTTACAAGGTGGAAACTCTCCTTAGAACACCATATTGATTACAGAGATAATTTACAAGGGGAAAATTCTCCTTAAAACACCATATTGTTTACAGAGATAGTTTACAAGGTGAAAACTCTCCTTAGAACACCATATTGTTTACACAGAGAGTTTACAAGGTGAAAACTTCTCCTTAGAACACCATATTGTTTACAGAGATAGTTTACAAGGTGAAAACTCTCCTTAGAGCACCATCTTGTTGACAGAGATAGTTTACAAGGTGAAAACTCTCCTTAGATCACCATATTGTTTACAGAGATAGTCTACAAGGGGAAAAATCTCCTTAGAGCACCATATTGTTGAGATAAGTAGTTTACAAGCTGAAAATCCTTCTTAGAGCACAATATTTTTGACAGAGATAGCTTACAAGGTGAAAAATCTCCTTAAAGCACCATCTTGTTGACAGAGATAATTTACAAGCTGAAAACCCTCCTTAGAGCACCATTTTGTTGACAGAGATAATTTACAAGTTGAAAACTCTCCTTAAAGCACCATCTTGTTGACAGAGATAATTTACAAGGTGAAAACTCTCCTTATAGCACCATCTTGTTGACAGAGATAGTTTACAAGCTGAGAACTCTCCTAAGAGCACCATTTTGTCGACATAGATAATTTACAAAAGGAAAACTCTCCTTAGATTATTATTATTAGCACCGCGTCTCCCTACACAACTTTCCTTAGAGAACCATCTTGTTGACAGAGATAGTCTACAAGGTGAAAAATCTCCTTAGAGCACCATCTTGTTGAGATAAATAGTTTACAAGCTGAAAATCCTTCTTACAGCACAATCTTTTTGACAGAGATAGCTTACAAGGTGAAAAATCTCCTTAGAGCACCATCTTGTTGAGATAAATAATTTAAGAGCTTAAAACTCTCCCTAGAGCACCATCTTGTTGATAGAGATAGTTTACAATTTGAAAACTCTCCTTATAGCACCATTTTGTTGACAGAGATAATTTACAAGGAGAAACCCCTCCTTAGAGCACCATTTTGTTTACAGAGATAGTTTACAAGTTGAAAACTCTCCTTAGAGCACCATCTTGTTAACAGAGAGAGTTAAGAAGGTGAAAACTCTCCTTAGAGCACCATATTGTTGACAGAGATAATTTACAAGGTTAAAACCCTCCTTAGAGCACCATTTTGTTGACAGGGATAGTTTACAAGTTGAAAACTCTCCTTAGAGCACCATCTTGTTGACAAAGATAATTTACAAGGTGAAAACCCTCCTTAGAGCACCATTTTGTTGACAGAAATAATTTACAAGTTGAAAACTCTCCTTAAAGCACCATCTTGTTGACAGAAATAATTTACAAGGTGAAAACTCTCCTTATAGCACCATCTTGTTGACAGAGAAAGTTTAGAAGGTGAAAACTCTCCTTATAGCACCATCTTGTTGACAGAGAAAGTTTAGAAGGTAAAAACTCTCCTTAGAGCACCATTTTGTTGACAGAGATAATTTACAAGTTGAAAACCCTCCTTAGAGCACCATCTTGTTGACAGAGATAATTTAGAAGGTTAAAACCTTCCTCAGAGCACCATTTTGTTGACAGAGATAGTTTACAAGTTGAAAGCTCTCCTTAGAGCACCATCTTGTTGACAGAGAACGTTTAGAATGTGAAAACATTCCTTAGAGCACCATCTTGTTGACAGAGATAGTTTACAAGGTGAAAACTCTCCTTAGTAACACCATATTGTTTACAGAGATAGTTTACAAGGTGAAAACATTCCTTAGAGCACCATCTTGTTGACAGAGATAGTTTACAAGGTGAAAACTCTCCTTAGAACACCATATTGATTACAGAGATAATTTACAAGGTGAAAACTCTCCTTAGAACATCATATTGTTTACAGAGATAGTTTACAAGGTGAAAACTCTCCTTAGAACACCATATTGTTTACAGAGATAGTTTACAAGGTGAAAACTCTCCTTAGAGCACCATCTTGTTGACAGAGATAGTTAACAATGTGAAAAATCTCCTTAGAGCATCCTTTTGTTGAGAAAAATAGTTTACAAGCTTAAAACTCTCCCTAGAGCACCATTTTGTTGACAGAGATAATTTACAAGGTGAAAACCCTCCTTAGAGCACCATCTTTTTGACAGAGAAAGTTTAGAAGGTGAAAACTCTCCTTAGAGCACCATCTTGTTGACAGAAATAATTTACAAGGTTAAAACCCTCCTTAGAGCACCATCTTGTTGACAGAGAAAGTTTAGAAGGTGAAAACTCTCCTTAGAGCACCATCTTGTTGACAGAGATAATTTACAAGGTGAAAACCCTCCTTTGAGCACCATATTGTTGACAGAGAAAGTTTAGAAGGTGAAAACTTTCTTTAGAGCACCATCTTGTTGCAGAGATAGTTTACAAGGTGAAAACTCTCCTTAGAGGACCATCTTGTTGAGAGAGATATTTTATAAACTGAGAACTCTCCTTAGATCACCATTTTGTTGACAGAGATAGTTTACAAGCTTAAAACTCTCCCTAGAGCACCATCTTGTTGACAGAGAAAGTTTAGAAGGTGAAAACTCTCCTTAGATCACCATCTTGTTGCCAGAGATAGTTTACAAGCTTAAAACTCTCCTTAGAGCACCATCTTGTTGACAGAGAAAGTTCAGGAGGTGAAAACTTTCCTTAGAGCACCATCTTGTTGCAGAGATAGTTTACAAGCTTAAAACTCTCCCTAAAGCACCATCTTGTTGAGAGAGATATTTTATAAACTGAGAACTCTTCTTAGAGCACCATTTTGTTGACAAGATATTTAACAAGGTTAAAACTTTCCCTAGAGGACTATATTGTTGACAGAGATCTTTTACAAGGTGAAAACCTTCCTTAGAGCACCATCTTGTTGACAAAAATAGCTCACAAGGTGAAAAACCTCCTTAGAGCACAATTTTGTTGACATAATTAGTTGACAAGGTAAAAACTCTCCTCAGAGCACCAGCTTGTTGACAGAAATAGTTCACAGACAGAAAAAAATCCTTCACTGCCTCAGGCATAGGCGTGAGCTTTGACCTTCCCATTCCTAAAAATACACTATATGGTGTCCTTGAACTCTATACCATGTGACCACTGTATTTGGTTGACCAATTTGGGAGAAGGAAGGGGATTAAAATCGTAATTTAATTTGTACTGGTTAGTGCAGTGTAGAGTAGTCATCATTTAATCATTTAAGACCTTTATTTAATCCTGCACATAATTCATTTATATACCTCTAAAATAATAAATAAATATATATACGAGTAGGCTATAGTAGGTTTTTTAGAATATGTTTGGGATATTTTTATTAAAATGTTAATTCCATATGACGTGGAAGCTTAGTTGAATCTTCGGATAGATAATTTCTAGTTACAGAAATATTTATAATCATGTTATTTTACTATTCAAATTAGGGGACGGAGTCAGGGTTATGTGAAGTAAGCCTGGTAATTTTGCAATATTTATAAATATTTGTTTAGCAAAATAATTATAATAATGCTTAAATAGTTGCATCCAGCTTAATTTCCTACTCATTGTAATCTCGACACATCTTGAGTAAATGTCATGAATCATAATTATCTCGGAATTTAATTATAAAACTTACCTTAATTTAAAAATCTTCTAACCAAATACCACCATTCCTATGACGTATATTCAAGAAATGTCGAGATTGTTCTGTGGGAAAAATTAAACTATTTGTAGGGTATTTATATTCATGTATTTTTTATTATTTATTTTGGTTAAACATTCATTACTAAAGGTGACCTGGTGGTCTAGGGGTAAGGTGTCAGACTTCTGTGTTGGCGGCCGGGGTTCAATCCTCGATCCCGGCACCAATTTATCTGATTACCAAACCCTTCCTTCACCTCTGACAAGACGTGTATTAATCACAACTTGTGAATGTGAGGAATGCCAGGCCTCCACCGTGGTTCGGATTCCACGTTAAACTGTAGGTCCTCCATTTCATCTCACATTCACCCTACCATTACTCATTAGCGTAAGTGCGTATAACCCGAACAGGTAGTAAGACGCGGTGCTAATAATAATAATAATAATAATAATAATAATAATAATAATAATAGTAATAATAATAATAATATATTCATTGACTCCACCCTGTCATAATCTATATCATCATTCCCTCACCTCATTGGGATAGAGCCTCCACTAAAAGAATGTACGATTAGTACATTCGGGCGTCCCTTGGGCAACAGTACATTAGTACTGACTGATCTCTCCGCAACCTGACCTATGGATTGATTTAGCCCAGACACATCATTATTATAATTATATATGAATACATAATAATATAATTATAATGTAATAATATCTATAAATTAATGTAGCCCAGATACGCAATTATTATAATGATATATTTATATAATTATAATAATAATAATAATAATAATACTAATATGGCCTGTCTGGGCTACATCAATCCATAGGTCAGGTTGCGGAGAGATCAGTCAGTACTAATGTACTGTTACCCAAGGGACGCCCGAATGTACTAATCGTACATCCTTTTAGTGGAGGCTCTATCCCAATGAGGTGTGTGGATGGTGATATTGATTATGACAGGGTGGAGTCAATGAAGATATTAACCTAGCCTAGGTCTAATTTACAAAATCCTGGTAACCATGGGAATTATTCCCCTTTCAAACAAAATCCCCCGGTAACCAAGGCCGTAGTCAGTTTTTTGAGGGAATACAACCCCCTTCACCCCCGAAATTGTATGAATAAAATATATATGGCTTTATTTATGGTTCGAACAATACCATAATTAAGATACAAGTACAAATTAGCGGGCTGTGTTACCATAAAAAGCACTTCAGAGATCTTCTAGAAGCGTTTATCATTTATACTTTTTATAGTCTCTGGCATTTGGGGTGTGTGCCCGTCAACCCCCCTCCCCCCACCCCGAAATTATTGGCTGGCTATGGTCTTGCCGGTACCAGCTGGGAATCGAAGCTGAGACCCCTAGATCAGCAAGATCTGATCACTGTATCACGAAACCGGTAATATATCTAAAGAAGACATGTCTTATTTACTTTGGCAAAAACATTTAATTGGTCTTAAAGACAACAATTTTGCATTTAACTCGCGTTCCAATGAACACCTACCTCACCCCAACTTTTGTTCATAAATAGCTGTTGAACGGAGATGAACCCACGAGGGATTCTCTCCATGTTGTTTGTCGTCACACCAACAAGGAGATAAAAAAACAAAACAGGGAAGCCAGGCACACATTCACGCGTTGTTGAACTATTTCGCGGAACGCTGGGTACCACTCCCTGTCCAATTAAGTTGTCCAAGGGGACAACTTTAGATGTCAGCTTGGGTTTGTGTCCTCATTTGGGACATTAAAACATCAAAAAGGCGTTGGTGGAACGATTCCACCCATGACATTTTTTGCCCTTAATTATATATAACATATTTTCTTCTTTTTGTTTGAGTCAGAAACCTTTATCTTAATATCCAGTAGCTTATGTCAATCAAACAATAGGTTTTTATAGTTTGTAATCGAATGATCGTCCTTATCAGGAATTCTCCTTATATAAGGTGGGATACACACAAACAGCTTAGAAAAATGCATTTACTTACACGGATTCGAGTTACGCGGATTAATAGATACATGGCTGTGATACTCCAATTCACGACTGGCAACGCCATCTATCAAGCACCACTTTGAACGTAATATATGGCGTTACTAGTAGGCCTACTTAGCTGAAGCTCCAGCTGATAGTGTCACTGCCATTTTGTTCGTTTTTACCTTGAGTATAAATTAGTTTATCAACATTTATTTTCATAAGCAGATCGTGTTTAACTGTTTTATCTTTGAGATCAACATACTTGTCGTAATTACATATAATTTAATCACCATTTGACTTATTCATGTTTTTAACTTACGCGTAAACCTGCATAACGAATTAGCTACGTGCATGACGTAGAGGTGGTATCTGAGAGCTAGGAAAAGTTACAATATATCCATTCGTCAAACCATATGAATAGTTGTTGTTATTTTTGGAAGTCAGAACCTTCACACAAACAAAACGATTTGTTTTAAATCAATAACAGTTTTTACATTATTGAGACACAAACTTAAGAAAACAACTGTTTGGAAGTTTCTTTTTTTGTGTGTGTGTGGAAGCGGTGTTTGTGGTACATTTAAAAAATCTTTTTTCCAACTAGAACTTTTAAAATGTGTTCCGCTCTTCTGAAATCAAGATGGCGAACAAGCCGAAGCAAGGGCGGTTGATGAAGTCATACAAACCGTCAAAAAGGTTGTATCCTTACGCTGTTTAGCAAAATAAAAACTTTTTATTTTCAAACTAATATTTTGTAAGGCTCTTTCTCTGAGTTAATACTTTTTAATCTATTAATTCTGTACTATAATACGTTTTGATTCCACAACCGCAAAACCAATATCATAAAAATAAGCCGTTTTGCAGATATCACCGATACCAATATTTTGTTGCCGATATTGCCGGTAAACGATTCCAATTTGTTTTTGGTTTTTGTTTTTGTTGCAATATTACAAAAATGTTCTGTAACAATACTCAAAAACAAGATTGTGCTAATATCTGCCGATAAATCGGATTGATTATCATCATCGGCCCAGCCCTACATAAAAGTGTTATTATTAGATTTTGTTCCTTCATTAGGCTATGAAAAACGTCAATTACGCAGTAATACTTATGAAAATATAGCTATACTCTTTTGATAACACTTTATTGATAGTAGAGTATTATTAAGAAAATAACTATTTCAGAATAGGTTGACATTAGCTAATTTCAGTCAATGTTTACAAAAAAGAACCTTCTGCTAGCTGTCAGATACCACACTTCCAACCAAGAATGACCTATAGGTTAGAGATTTGCTGTGTCTCCATGAATTTACAGTAGCCCCGTGGCTTCTTTGGTGCTGACTGACAGCTCACAGCTGACTTCTGACAGTCAACATTTAGATACATACCTAAATTTTGATTGTCAAAAGTGACAGCTGATAAACACATGTTTTTGCAGATCATCTGGTTCGGCGTAGGGATACGTAATTTGTTCTGGTAACTTTTTAAATCTGACAGCTGTCAGGCTGTCGGTCAGCACCAAAGAATCCATGGGGCTACTGTACACCCGAATTATATCCTTGGCTTGCGTGATGGTTTTCTGAAGGTCTTAGAGTAGTTTTAAAAATCGCGTCAGTTAAATTATTTTTGGATACAATGCATTGATGACAAATATTAATACATAATATTTGATGTCAAAGACATAAACAATCAAATATTACCAACAATTTTATACACTCATGAGCATGACCCTTAACTGATAGATACCTACTTCAGGAATGTCAAATAATATTTATAGAAAATTCTCATATTTTATAATAAACGAATCAATTCGTATTATAAACTCTTAAACTAAAATTCAATTACCTCTAATATTTCCAGAACCAAAGATTTATTTTAACCAAACCATAGACTCTCAGATCAATGTCACAAACTCACGTAATATTATTAATAATAATAATAATAGTATTTATCTCGACTGTGACTGAAATAAACAATTAATTGAATAAAATGTTTAAGTTGGACAAACGACGTCATCGGTCAGCAAGGCTATCTTTGGCCCAATATTAACAACATGAGGTTAGCGGGCAGCTACCATGAATGTAGTTTCTCTCACACTATATCGCAAATTACTCCACATATAACTCATGAGACAATAAGTGTGTGTTAGCGTGGTAAAATCAAGTAATAGGCTCCAGCTTTCAATATACGACCTAGTTATGTTGGGTGTTGATTCCCTATTAGATTGCCTTCCTCTGGAGCCGAGTGCGGGTGCATTTTCTTAAATTTAACTTATTTATCTTATCAACTTAGTTTGGATACCATAAGCCACATATTATAACATATAAGCTTAAAATAGTCAAAACTAGCCATTGCAACAAAGTGAGAAATTCAGTACAATGTAAACGTCATACCCGATTAATGTTTAATTGTTAAAGAGCAAGTGTGCGTGTGATCTCTGGCACTTCGCCAGTTAGTGTTTTCCTCTCTACCTCAACACAGGTTTGGTTCTCTCTATCTCTCTACAGGTTTTGTTCTCTCTACCTCTTCACAGGTTTGGTTCTCTCTACCTCTTCACAGGTTTTGTTCTCTCTACCTCTTCACAGGTTTTGCTATCTCTACCTCTTCACAGGTGATTTCTCTCTACCTCTTCACAAGTTTTGTTCTCTCTAGTTCTTCACAGGTGATTTCTCTCTACCTCTTTACAGGTTTTGTTCTCTCTACCTCTTCACAATTTTAATGTTGATGGTTCAGCCCCCTGGAACAGAAAGTGTTTTTCAAGAAGCCGTCTGTCTGTCTGTACGTTTGTATCTCGGCCTGGAGTCAAAATCATTTAACCGATTAAACTGAAACTTGGTATCTAGTATTTTGATATGGTTCCCCAAAGGAGGTTTATAAATGAGATGAGATATCTGACCCCAAATTTAAGGGAAGTTTACTGAAAGAATTTTTTTTTTTTTTCAAATCTGCTTTGACGATTTTTATTAAATTTTGTGTCTTGGTAAAGCTAAACATTACAAATAAATTGGATATTCTCTTTTTACCATATAAATGATTTTAAGAACACTTTACACAAAGATACATTTATATTTTGATAATTATCTCCACTACTATTTGAATTACGAAATATCTTATTATTTAAAGTTGTAGTACTATACAAAATTAAGAACTTTCTTCGGAATATATTTGTATAAAAACAACAGTTTCTGAGCTATAAGTAAATATATACAAATATATATTTTATAGAGCTCTTGGTTAATATAAATTGGTTGTTATGCTCTTTGCTGGACAGAGATTTCACTCTGTTCTCAATGTTTCTGAAAAAGTATTTATTATTTCA
This sequence comes from Timema shepardi, assembly GCA_902151425.1. Taxonomy (NCBI): domain Eukaryota; kingdom Metazoa; phylum Arthropoda; class Insecta; order Phasmatodea; family Timematidae; genus Timema; species Timema shepardi. The sequence goes on along the minus strand of CABFVX010002073.1, from coordinate 15,549 downwards.
TTTATGCTCTTTGGTGCAGTGTTTCTGCAACGATGTATATGATTGCCAGCCTGGCTAGGCCGATGCTGTTTAGGGGTATTCGACATGTGCTTGCTTAGAACAGTTTGTCAGGGTGAGCAAAATACGTAATAACTCACCCCCCCCCCCCCCAATAA
>CABFVX010002073.1:0-15341 GCA_902151425.1 Timema shepardi | reverse complement strand
CCCCCCCCCCCCCCCCAATAAGGAGTAAGGTAGGCTAAGGACGTATATATTGCTTTGTGAAACGGTGGGGGGAAGGAGAAAGCAGTAAAAATTTCAAGTGTAAAGAAAGTCATTGTATTCATAAATTAAAATAAAGCTTAGCTAAAACTATTGTTGTGTTTTAAATTAACAACAAATGTTTACTTATAGATGATAAACTTCAAAAAAGTATTGAGCTAACGGAAAAGGATCAATATATACAGATTTAGGTTGATCTTCGAACCGTAGACGATGCTCACCTGCAGGTGTTGGTTACTTGTACTTGTCAAACATATCATCGTAGCTGCAGGTGTTGGTTACTTGTACTCGTCAATCACCTCATCGTAGCTGCAGATGTTGGTTACTTGTACTTGTCAATCCAATCAGTACAGCTGCAGGTGTTGGTTACTTGTACTTGTCAATCACATCATCGTAGCTGCAGGAGTTGGTACTTGTACTCGTCAATCACATCATCGTAGCTACAGGTGTTGGCTACTTTTACTCGTCAATCACATCCTCGTAGCTGCAGGTGTTGGTTACTTGTACTCGTCAATCATATTATCGTAGCTGCAGGTGTTGGTTACTTGTACTCGTCAATCACATCATCGTAGCTGCAGGTGTTGGTTAGTTGTACTCGTCAATCATATCATCGTAGCTGCTGGTGTTGGTTACTTGTACTCGTCAATTACATCATCGTAGCTGCAGATGTTGGTTACTTGTACTTGTCAATCCAATCATTACAGATGCAGGTGTTGGTTACTTGTACTTGTCAATCACATCATCGTAGCTGCAGGTGTTGGTTACTTGTACTCATCAATCACATCATCGTAGCTGCAGATGTTGGTTACTTGTACTCGTCAATCACATCATCGTAGCTGCAGGTGTCTGTTACTTGTACTCGTCAATCACATCATCGTAGCTGCAGGTGTTGGTTACTTGTACTCATCAATCACATCATCGTAGCTGCAGATGTTGGTTACTTGTTCTCGCCAATCACCTCATCGTAGCTTCAGATGTTGGTTCCTTGTACTTGTCAATCCAATCATTACAGCTGCAGATGTTGGTTCCTTGTACTTGTCAATCCAATCATTACAACTGCAGGTGTTGGTTACTTGAACTTGTCAATCACATCATCGTAGCTGCAGGTGTTGGTTACTTGTACTCGTCAATCACATCATCGTAGCTGCAGATGTTGGTTACTTGTACTTGTCAATCCAATCATTACAGCTGCAGGTGTTGGTTACTTGTACTTGTCAATCACATCATCGTAGCTGCAGGTGTTGGTTACTTGTACTCGTCAATCACCTCATCGTAGCTGCAGATGTTGGTTACTTGTACTTGTCAATCCAATCAGTACAGCTGCAGGTGTTGGTTACTTGTACTTGTCAATCACATCATCGTAGCTGCAGGTGTTGGTTACTTGTACTCGTCAATCACCTCATCGTAGCTGCAGATGTTGGTTACTTGTACTTGTCAATCCAATCAGTACAGCTGCAGGTGTTGGTTACTTGTACTTGTCAATCACATCATCGTAGCTGCAGGTGTTGGTTACTTGTACTCGTCAATCACCTCATCGTAGCTGCAGATGTTGGTTACTTGTACTTGTCAATCCAATCATTACAGCTGCAGGTGTTGGTTACTTGTACTTGTCAATCACATCATCGTAGCTGCAGGTGTTGGTTACTTGTACTCATCAATCACATCATCGTAGCTGCAGATGTTGGTTACTTGTACCTGTCAATCACATCATTGTAGCTGCAGATGTTGGTTCCTTGTACTTGTCAATCCAATCATTACAACTGCAGGTGTTGGTTACTTGTACTCGTCAATCACATCATCGTAGCTACAAGTGTTGGTTACTTGTACTCGTCAATCACATCCTCGTAGCTGCAGGTGTTGGTTACTTGTACTTGTCAATCATATCATCGTAGCTGCAGGTGTCTGTTACTTGTACTCGTCAATCACATCATCGTAGCTGCAGGTGTTGGTTATTTGTAATCATCAATCACATCATCGTAGCTGCAGATGTTGGTTACTTGTACCTGTCAATCACATCATCGTAGCTGCAGATGTTGGTTACTTGTACTTGTCAATCACATCATCACAGCTGCAGGTGTTGGTTACTTGTACTCGTCAATCATATCATCGTAGCTGCAGATGTTGGTTACTTGTACTTGTCAATCACATCATCACAGCTGCAGGTGTTGGTTACGTGTACTCATCAATCACATCATCGTAGCTGCAGGTGTTGGTTACGTGTACTTGTCAATCACATCATCTTAGCTGAGGAACCAAGTTGTTATTGTCCAATGTAGGCAGCTCAATCACGAGTGAGCTGAGGAGCTGTGGGTTATTGTGTTTCTTTGTCTTTTACATGCTCCGTAAGATCACTGCCTTTATGTACATTCATTTCAACAACATTCTGACCTTCTTCGTGGCCGCAGGTTTTAAGGCGTCCCTATCGTGTAAGACTAGACTACCACTAACAGGGAGATCGGGTTTCGAATTCTGGTTGGGTGTACTGAGATTTTTGTAAAAATGATTTCCCACTCTCCACTAAGCAAATATGGGCACACTTCACCTAAATCTGTACTTCCTCATTTCTAACTCATGTGCTTGATAAATACACATACGTATAGCACTGTTAAAAAAATCTTATTTTTGTATATGTTGTTTACTTAATGTGGATTGTAATGAGTAAAATATAAAATCTGTATTTTACAACTCAAAAGAACTTATTATGCGATGACATTAGAACAGCAGACTTTTTTTTTTAATGTAAGGGTGTGTTGAGGCACACACCCCAGCACATTTAAAATACCCCACACGCTTTACAATGGTGTTAAAAAAGTATTTTCAATTGATTTTTACACTAATATTTTAAAAAATAGGGAAGCAGTTTTTTCTAACGCCGCTTTTGACTACCTATTCAAGCTATTATATCCATATGTATACTAAATAAGTTAATTTGTTCGGGATGAGGAAGGTCAAACTTGGAGAAAGTGTACCTGGATTTACAGGTAGGGAGAGAGTACAATCATCCAGGAAAAACCACCTTCAGTACACCCAAACAAGATTCGAACCTCAATCTCATCCTGAAGATCAAGTTAATATATTGAGAGACTGACACTTTAAACCATGCGGCCACGGAAGCAGACGTGAAAATATTTGTACTCTATTCTCACTTTTGGTGACCTGGTGGTCTAGGGGTAAGGTGTCAGACTTCTATGCTGGCGTTCGGGGTTCAATCCTCGGTACCGGCACAGATCTATCTGATTGCCAAACCCTTCCTTCACCTATGACAAGACATCTTGTGAATGTGTGGAATGCCAGGCCTCCACCGTGGTTCGGATTCCACGTTAAGCTGTAGGTCCTCCATTTCATCTTCACAATCACCCTACCATTGCACATTAGCGTAAGTGCGTATAACCCGAACGGGTAGTAAGATGCGGTGCTAATAATAATAATAATATTTACACTTTTGCAGGCATACTGACATAAATCTTGTTGGATACCTTGTCAAATACTGTATCATCCGGAGAGTTAGATCTGAGTAATAATGATGAATCAGAGGGAAACTAGACAAGCCTAGGACGTCTTGTGAAGATTCAGTAAAACTGAGAATTCAAGGGAAAAAATTCAAGAATAAAATACTTAAAAAACACGTAATGATTTTTATATTTCTGGATTATTCTGAGTAGTTCTAGTTTTAGATATTTCTACACAAACCAGTGATTATTCAATGTATTTACTCGTACATTGTTATAAATACAACTTAAACGAATAGTTTTGAGGTTTTACAACTAAATTACTAAAACCTCAGTAAATACGATAGTATTTTTAATCTCAATTTAATATAAGATAAATCCCCTCAATTTTTTTTCCTACAAAACATTATTAATCAAGATAAGGCAATTTTTTTCTAAAATAAAATTAAGTGTCTAAAATAATCCTATGCTTGTTTGAACACCCTTGAATGTGGTATGAAAAGAAATGTAAGGCCAGTATTTTTGTAATTTCTTATAACAAAGGCAGTTTTTGATTCATAAATTGGCCAACCCTTGTGGTCTGGGTTTAAAGTTCTCGCCTGATAATCAGATTGTCGTGGGTTCAAACCCAACTTAGTTGGGTGAATTTAGTTTAGTGGTATATAAATGCGTAGCACAACTTCCTTTGTAATGGAAAGTAAATCCGTCGGTCCCGTGTCGATTGTGGCTTGTAAAACTACTCTGGAAGGTATCTGATAATACCATGCCCTGAAAAATTGGTAAGCCCTTTCGCTCTCGCTCATAGAAATTTTCATGCACTGATTCAATCACTCGGTTCAGAAAATGTACGTTAAGTACTACAAATAAAAATAAATAAAGTTTAAGACAAAAAAAATGTTGTAGTAAAGAAGTTTTAATTAATTGTCTGCTGTACAAAATTTCTTGTCGTAGGCGTTGTGGAGTTTAATTAGTAGATTTTTGTTTGTAATTAAAAGTTTATCAACAAATTCCGCAATGCTCATGACAGATATTCAAGAGGTGTTGAGCTTACTATGGGCAGAAAATTAAATTAAATGCATCCACTGGAGCGATTTCTTTTTATTTTAGCCAAAAACTGTTTTTGTCATAAAAATTACAAAACTACTAGCATAAGTCACGTTCCTTTTCATCACACCTTTTAGGCTGGGGATGTAAGGAACGCGAAAAAGGTCAGTGTTTTTGCAGATTTCTTAAATCAAATCATTATTTTGGCCAAAATAAATAAAATATCGCTTGAATACATAAATAGAGCTTAGTTTTCTTCAAACGATGATATCAACTGTTGATGAATATCTGTCATGTACTTGGTGTAATTTGGTGAAAAACATTTTAAATGAAGAAAAAAAGTTGTTATTAAAATTTCATGACACCCTCGACAAATATTCAAGAAACTGTTGAGGTCACAAGGCGTAGAAAAATAAACTATATTTTGATAATCAAGCCATATTTTATTTATTTTGGATGAAATAAATATGTTGATATAAAAACTGCAAAAACACTTACCCTTCCTAGCGTTTCCTACACCCCCAAATTAAGCCTAAAAATGGTTAAGGGACGAATAAATGATTTTCCTCATCATCATGAGCAGACAAATACAGCCTGGTTTTAGGAGTTGGCTCGTGCGCCACAGTTTGACGTCCCGAGTGGAAGTCGTCGACCCTGTCTTGTTCTGTTACATGAAACTATGAGAGTGTAACGGGACTTACACTGTTATAACAGCAGAGCTGCTTACTGTCACCCCCCGCCCCCCTCACCCAAGAACTTAACACACGGCATTTACTTTCCCCAATGTCCGGCACACGCGAGCGATGTTTTGTTTCGAGTCAACTGCAGGGCTAACGACAAACATCGCGGTGATTTTGAGTTAAACGGGTAGTAATCATCAAAACTATTGCTAGGTTTGGTATTAGCGCAGGTCGTAGCTCTCAGCGATGTTTAGATATAGACCCGTGCGCAAGAGATATACAAATACCCTTAGCAATTCAACATAATTTCCTTGTCTTTAAAACAAATTAGTAGTTTTGTTTTGAAAACAAAAAAATTCGGGTAGTTTGGTTTTAATTAAACGCAACGTTGGAATGTTTTAAAGTATTCTAAACAATTTCAACCTTTTGAAAATGTATGGATTTTTTCTTTCTTCTGGAGACCCCTAGAAGAAAGAACGTATTGTGGTCGTCAAACAATAGTAGTCAAGATTTTGATGAATGTCAACGTTTTATAGCTCAGGGACCGAAAACGTGGTTTCCGCACAGCAATCTGAATTGACTTCAATGCTGTCTTCATTAACTTCAATGCCGTCTGTTTTGTTGTTGTGTCTGCGTCTTCATTGACTTCAATGCCGTCTTCATTGACTTCAATGCCGTCTGTTTTGTTGTTGTGTCTGCGTCTTCATTGACTTCAATACCGTCTGCATTTACTTCGATTCCATCTTCATTGACTTCAATGCCATCTTCATTGACTTCAATACCATCTTCATTGACTTCAATGCCATCTGAATTGACTTCAATTCAGTCTGAACTTTCTTCAATACCGTCTGCATTTACTTCAATTGCATCTTCATTGAATTCAATGCCGTATTCGTTGACTTCAATGCCGTCTGTCTGTCTGTCTGTTAAGTGCCCTAGAACAGAGACAAGGTCCACACCAGACCCACAGCCTCCAGGTTAAAATGGCTGTGGTCCGTGGGAGAGCTTGAATATTTCAACACGAGTGTCGCTAGGTGCCAAAAAAGAGCATTAAAAAATGATCTTATTTTAAACATTTAAACATGGTTTCACTAAAGAAAATACACAAATAGCCTTCTCGAGTCAATCGGCTGATTTCCACAACGTTAGGTTCAGGTAGCGACCTAACTCTCTCTTCCCATAAATCTAGCTCACAAAGAGTTTACTCAGACCAATCATGGTCCCTTTATGACAAACATATTATAAGTGAGTCGCTTAACAAGTGGACATCTGGGAGTGTTTTTATCAGCGAGCATTGACACTAGCGAGCTCCAGTGTCGAAGGACTCAACCTGGCTCAAGGAGCGCAGAGAAACTTCCGTAAAGCCGACGATCTGGTGTATCCTCTTCTGCGTCCTAGAGTCGTGACTATCGTACCGATCAAGTGAAATCTAGTATCTAGTATCTAAAAATTTGTAAGATTCTCCAGAGATACCTTTGGAATTATCGACCCACCTCTAAAATTAAGGGTAGTTTTCTTAGGGTAGGAGTGTTGGGAATGTGAAAAAAGTTCAGTATGTTTGCAGTTTTCACAAAACATTTTTTTTGTTAGAATAAATAAAATATTGCATAGAGTTTAATATTTTTCGCATGGCGATATCAACAGGTTTTAAATATTTGTCATGAGGACAAATGAGGAGACGGAGCTGTCATTGAATTTACAGGACACTTGACAGATTAACAATCTTTTATAAAGTTATGTAATATATCCAACAGTTGCGGAGAAAGAAGATAGCCGATAATGAAAATACCCTCTGTCATATTCTCGGAGAAATGAGAGGTGCCACTTCGTTTGTAATATTAAATAGTTCTATATACAAACTTTACTCAAAATCAATATGGCTGATTTTCTCTTTTGACCCTAATATAAATTACTCTTAATTTTAGTTTTCGATATCTAATTCCAAAAACACCCGGGGGAGCCTAAATACCGTGTTTCAGCCTGATCTGTAGTTAAAATAGTTCAAGGCCGAGACACAAACGGACATACACATAGACAAAACATCGCGAAAAACCCTTTTTGAGTTCAGTGTTTCATGAAACGTTGAAATCGATCAAAATATCAAATTTTAGATATTTTTTTTGACAATCACAATATTTTCTTTATCCAAGGGATCGCAAGAAATTAAAAATGATAATATTAAAAAGTAGAAAAATAAAGTTGTGTCAGTCGTGTTGAGCTAGACCACGGAGGACGGGGAGATCAAGGTTTGAATCTCGGTCGGGTGAACTTAGGTTGGTTTTTCCTAAATGGTTTTCACTCTCCTTCCACACAAATGCGGGTACACTTCCTCTATATTCAACCTTTCAAATTTATATTCCATAAGTGTAATTAGTACTTAAGCGTATAACCCGAATGGGTAGTAGGAGGTGGTGCCAAATAAAAACAATATTCGTTTAATTTAGAGTCCTCCAGAGTTTTACAGCCACGGGGCAGTATTAAATTAATTTAGAGTCCTCCATTGTTTTACAGCCACGGGGCATGTATTGTTTAATCAAGAGTCCTCCAGTGTTTTACAGCCACGGGGCAGTATTGGTTTAATTAAGAGTCCTCCATTGTTTTACAGCCACGGGGCAGTATTGGTTTGATTTAGAGTCCTCCAGTGTTTTACAGCCACGGGGCAGTATTGGTTTAATTAAGAGTCCTCCATTGTTTTACAGCCATGGGGCAGTATTGGTTTAATCAAGAGTCCTCCAGTGTTTTACAGCCACGGGGCAGTATTAAATTAATTTAGAGTCCTCCATTGTTTTACAGCCACGGGGCATGTATTGTTTAATCAAGAGTCCTCCAGTGTTTTACAGCCACGGGGCAGTATTGGTTTAATTAAGAGTCCTCCATTGTTTTACAGCCATTGGGCAGTATTGGTTTAATTTAGAGTCCTCCAGTGTTTTACAGCCACGGGGCAGTATTGGTTTAATTTAGAGTCCTCCAGTGTTTTACAGCCACAGGGCAGTATTGGTTTAATTAAGAGTCCTCCATTGTTTTACAGCCATTGGGCAGTATTGGTTTAATTAAGAGTCCTCCAGTGTTTTACAGCCATGTGGGAGTATTGGTTTGATTTAGAGTCCTCCATTGTTTTACAGCCATGTGGGAGTATTGGTTTGATTTAGAGTCCTCCATTGTTTTACAGCCATGGGGGAGTATTGGTTTGATTTAGAGTCCTCCAGTGTTTTACAGCCACGGGGCAGTATTGGTTTAATCAAGAGTCCTCCAGTGTTTTACAGCCATGGGGCAGTATTGGTTTGATTAAGAGTCCTCCAGTGTTTTACAGCCATGTGGGAGTATTGGTTTGATTTAGAGTCCGCCATTGTTTTACAGCCATGGGGCAGTATTGGTTTGATTTAGAGTCCTCCGGTGTTTTACAGCCATGGGGCAGTATTGGTTTGATTTAGAGTCCTCCAGTGTTTTACAGCCACGGCGCAGTAGTCCAAAGTTCCAGATAGTCCTATCACACTTTTCGATAAACGGGGGAAAAAATCAAGTCAATTAAAATATATTTTATTGGTTAACAAGCTCAAAGTTTAAAGAGAATTGTAATAAAGTTATATCTGATAACAAAAGCTTAGTATTTACATGTTGTAGTCAACACACCGTGTTTATCTGTAATATAAATAATTACAGTGCATATTACATGTAATGCATCAGTTAGATGAATTAAAGTTTGAATAAATTAATTCAGCTCAGCTGTAATTTAAAATTCGTGAAACTCTTGTATCACTGTATTCTTACGCTTAATTCAAATTTCTGTTAATCTGTGCACGCTTCATTCCCAATTAGTTCGGATTAACGATATTCAAGTGTATGTAAAGTGTACTTTACATTGGCCAGGTAACAAGATAGGTATAATAAGGCAAAGGGCCAGTTTCATAGTCAAATTTAGTACGCCTCAAGTGCGGTGCTACACTAAATACAAGACGACTCCTACCTAAATTTGAATGGAATGGTCCGTTCTCGCATAGGAAACTGGCCCATTCCATTCTGGTCTAGGAAGGTGTCGTCATGTACTTAGTGTAGCACCGCACTTGAGGCGTACTAAATTTGACTATGAAACTGGCCCAAAATGTTGGCAAAAGAAATAGGAAGTGCTAGTGAGTAGGGAGAGCGGGGAATGGGGAAAGCCTCTGAGATAAGAAAATAGCCAAACCTTTCAACTTGAAACTATTTCAATCAAAGTTACGAATAAACATTTTAAGTGAGTTTGTTATTATTATTTTAATAACTATATTTGTTTTGATAATGATAATATCTATCAAAACTGACATCCTTAGATAATATGACTTGACGTAATAATGTATGAAAATGATTTTATTAACTTTTGTAACTGTAAAAATGTTTCTTCCTATCTGAATCTGGCAATATACAGGGCCATTGGAAGAACTGGCCAACTACTGAGGTTAAAACAACCCCTTCTCCCCCTACCCCCACCCCCACAAGGCCATTAGCAACCCTTTTATTATGTATATCAGAGATATAGTACTCGGTCTTCAGTAAATTTGCTCACAGTAGACTAGACTGCCGATAACAGAGAGCTAGATCTCGGTCGGGCGTTCTGAGTTTTCTTTCCAGAACGGGTTTCCACTCTCCCTCAACGCAAATGCGTGTACATTTCATATAAGTATAGCCTTCTTTATCCCTAAAACCCTCAGCGTAGTCAGTGCATAAGCGTACATGACGAACGAGTAGTAAGATGAGGGTGACCTGGTTGTCTAGGGGTAAGGTGTCAGACTTCTGTGCTGGCGGTCGGGGTTCAATGCTTGGTCCAGGCACAGATTTATCTGATTACCAAACCCTTCCTTCACCTCTGACAAGACATCTTGTGAATGTGAGGAATGCCAGGCCTCCACCGTGGTTCGGATTCCACGTTAAACTGTAGGTCCTCCATTTCATCTCACAATCACCCTACCATTACACATTATCGTAAATGCGTATAACCCGAACGGGTAGTAAGACGCGGTGCTAATAATAATAATAATAATAATAATAATAATAATAATAATAATAATAATTAGATGAGGCACTAACAAAAAATAAATAAATTTGGTCAGATTGAGAATGCATTTTTGTAAAGTGAATGGGGTACCTATTTGAATACGTAGGCTGGGCCGCTAGGGTGGTCTTACCTCTACTCCAAGAACTAATATTTAAGCCCCCGGCTCTATTGGAGCGATACTAAGTCAGCTCTAAGCTCACCCGGACTAGAAATAGCTTGACTTAACAAGTACTCAATGCAACTGTTCATACAGGGTGCTATGTAGTTTTACAAACTATAGAAGGTGACTGGGTTATCTGATATTAATTGTCCACACACCCATCACAAACTACTCCTTAAAATGAGTGAAGATTGGACCGCCGCATGGAACGTATTAAGCCAAAGCTACCAGGTTCGATTCCCATGTCAAGGTATTATTTTTTTATTTTAAAGTATATATATATACACGAGTATCTACAGTGATTAAATCTCTTCTCTAAGGCTAGTGACAGCCTGACGCTTTGGTCACGTTTTGGTCGCTGCAACACAAACGCCGCGACCAGGTCGCTCGGGTGTATTGTTTTGTTTCATATGAGAAACGCTCAAATCGACGTATTCAAATGTCGCGGCGTTCGTGTCGCTCGTCTGACCCCTCTCATATGAAACAACGCAACACCACAGAGCGACCTGGTCGTGGCGTTCGTGTCGCTCGTCTGACCCCTCTCATATGAAACAACGCAACACCACAGAGCGACCTGGTCGCGGCGTTCGTGTCGCTCGTCTGACCCCTCTCATATGAAACAACGCAACACCACAGAGCGACCTGGTCACGGCGTTTGTGTCGCAGCGACCAAAACGTCAGTTTGTTACCAGCCTAAGTTACCGTAATAAAGCACGCCAAACATCTTCTGTAGGCGTTTATCTTTTGTGATATTCCCTCGCCTCCAGCAGTTGTGGAGCTATAAAAACACTCTCCTAAATGTTCGGCCAGCTACATCTTTGGACATATACAATTACCGACACCTTATTTCTATCGGAACTTGCCAGCTTGTCTGTCTACGGAGCTAAAAGGGTCCTGGGTTAAATTTCTGGCATGACAGAAAAAGTTATCATTTGAGAAATGTGGGTTTACCCTTTGATAATGAATAATTGACGGTCGGGGTCTGGGTGTTGTGTCTGTTCTAAATTTAAGTTAGTTTATATGTCGTGTGCTGATATAATCAGTTGGTTAAGAAAGTGCTCGTTAAATATCTCAAATAAATGAAATGACATACATTTAAAGAGTTATAGCACAACTACCATCATCAGCTGTTTCCAACCTGTGGCTGGATCAGTTTAGTAAAATGCCCCAAACTTCCTCTTTCATTCTACCATTCTTCCTCTTCTAATTGCTTCAATTCTTCTCTCCTCATTGGAACACTTTTTATTATCTGTTCCTTCTATCTCTTTATTGTTCCCCTTGCATTATCTACCTACATATAGGTCCAACTCGACTTCTTTGGTGCTGACTGACTGCTCTGAAAAGTTACCAGACCAAATTATGTATCTCTACGCCGAACCATATGATCTGCCAAAACATGTGTTTAGCAGTTGTCACTTCTGACAGTCAACATTTAGGTCTATACAACAAACCTATATGACTGTTTTATTTATTTTCTATATATTGTTGACCTTGATATGTTGGTGGCCTAGTATTAATTATTAATTTTTTTAAGAATATAATTGTTTTTTAATTTAGTATTTAATCCCATATTAGTTTTTATTGTATGACTACATAATTTTTAATTAAAAAATCCAATTTTTTTTTGTTAATATGAATATTATTAACAACATTATAAATGTGAAAAATCTGAATGACTATTACTACACATAGAAGAAAAAAACAGTCATAAACATTTTTAACAGTATTACAACATATTGGTGACCTGGTGGTCTAGGGTTAAAGTGTCAGACTTCTGTGCTGGGGTCCGGGGTTCACTCCTCGGTCCCGGCAAAAATTTATCTGATTGCCAAACCCTTCCTTCACCTCTGACAAGACCTCTTGTGAATGTGGGGAATGCCAGGTCTCCACCGTGGTTTGGATCCCACGTTTAAACTGTAGGTCCTCCATTTCATCTCACAATCACCCTACCATTACCCATTAGCGTAAGTGCGTATAACCCGAACGGGTAGTAAGAAGCGTTGCCAATAATAATAATAATAATAATAATAATAATGCGTATCAGAAAACCTTCTAAAGTAGTTTAATTAAGGAGTGGTAATAAACTTAGAACTTAGATAGAAAACTCAGGAATAGTTATAACAAAATATATAGCTTTCCAATTGAATGAATTAGATAGTGTTAAAATTGGTATATGAATTAAGTGACTTTTAGTATTCAAAAGAATGATTTTATTTTGCTTTTAATGAGCTACAAAATGGCATATGTATAAAATATTTCAATAAAGTGATATAAATTAACTGAATTAATTCAAGAGTTGACGATAAGGCTAAAATACACACATAAAATATTAAAATTTATTTAAAAAACTTGGATACAACAAATTAATTGGTTCTTCCTGCAGTTCCACGGAGTCTGTACCTGGGCATCGGAGATCATCTTGTATTGATGTGTAGTCAAAAGAAAGGTTTTCTTAGCTCGTAACTTAAGGGTCAGCTTTGTCGTGGTCTTGTTCCTTGCGGCTTTTAGTGGAGCGGGGGTTAGGCTCGTACCCCGGGTATGTGGGGAGGTGGACAGGGGGCAGCTCGTACCCTGGGTATTAGGGGAGGTGGACAGGAGGCAGCTCGTACCCTGGGTATGAGAGAAGGTGGACAGGGGAGCAGCTGGTGGTGGCGGGTACCTTAAAGTAAGACAATAGAACTTCTGGTAAAAAAAAGTTTTCTATATCTCGTCAAGCTTAAATATATCTATTGCCAAACATAGTAGACAATTTTACCTTACAAATTATAGAGTGGGGGGAATTGATGAGCATAGATTTATCAGTTATACTTAATTAATTAATTATCTATTTTGTCTGGATTTAATGTATATTCCATAAGTATTTGTGAGAAGGGTAGAAGGCCGATCACGGTGGCTCAGTGCGGGTGGTAGTTCCACCTGTTGCCGATAGGGGTGGGATGACCAGAAAAGGAGTATAATCTGGTTGAGGACGTGAAATGTCGTACCAATCTCCATAGTTTTCCGTTCATCTGTTGCCCATTCCAGACCTATCAGGGAAATTGAAGCGCCTGGCTTGTAAATGAATACGGGGCTGATTTTTTGTGCGAGTACCGAGTCACAATCGTGACTCTCAGGCTCGTTTTATCATTAATATTAAATTGAGGTTAAGCCAGGGGGTTGCTAATTTTCTTTTCAATACTCACCTTTTATATCCTCATACGAGTAGAGCATCTCTCCATTTTCTTCTTCTACTAGCTCATGTACTCTTTAAACCCCAACTATTGCTCGAACTATTTTATAACTAATGCTATTTCTCCTCGTAAGTGAACAAACTTTCTCATAAATTGTGCGTTATATATTGAAACAAACATTTTATAAATAGGATTTCAGTATTTTTAAGGCGATTGGTCCTTTTCATTTGGCGTGGAAATGCAGATCCGTGGGAACAAACGGTTATCTTCAAGATTTTTTTTTTAATTTTCTTTTCGGAAACGGTTTTTTCAAGAATAGAAGCATGTTGATTAAGTTATACTTTTTAAATACATACCTCCTCTATAATTCTTACAGTGATAAAATATTGATAGAATTGACATTTTTCAATAACATGAAATAATAAAATGTAACAATTAATAAACATCAATACATTATCTTAGAAGGGGTGTTGAAAATATTAACATACAAGTTTCACTTGTTCTCGAGAATGCTGATATTTCCATTCGTATGATTTTTCCGCAAGACCTTTCCGGTAGCTAGCGACATCTACGGTTCCCTCTGTTCTTGTTGGTGCGGAAGGATACTCTGGTTGGTTGTAAAGTCACGCCACGCCATTCACCCTCCTGCCCACCATCCCACAAAACAGGTTTTAGACTTGCACTTAACAAGGCCAAGGACCTTAAGTGAGTCATCTTGTGTGTGTTCTTGACAACGCGTCTAACTACTCTTCAGGCTGTACTTTGTACAATTATACACTAATTAGGATAATTGTTTCAGGGATCAGGAAGTTATAGTTATATGAAGTGTACCCGCATTTACTTATATGGACAGGGAAAAACAATTTTGGAAAAACCACCCTTAGTATACCTTACTGAGATTCGAACCTCGATATCCCCGTCATCGGCAGTCTATTCTACTGCACGGGTGGCACCAAAGCGGGTCACATCATCTTGTTAATCACAAAAAACACTATATTATTTCTTAATTAAATTGTTCAAACCATTTTTAAAAAAATCTCAAATTTGTGCGATTTATGATCCTACAAGGTTCATGCACTTTTTAATATAATGACGTCATCTGAATAATATTTTTGTGAGATTTTAAATAGATATTATAGCCATTATAATTTGTGGGTTGTGGAGGTTGTGTCAGTTGGTTTAGAAAGTGCTCGTTAAATACATCCGATATAAGAAGGAGGTTTGTTACCTAGGTAGCCATGTTGGTCCTGATGATCAGTAATAATGTCAGGAGGTTGTCTCCTAGGTAGCCATGTTGGTCCTGATGATCAGTAATAATGTCAGGAGGTTGTCTCTTAGGTAGCCATGTTGGTCCTGATACTCAGTAATTATGTCAGGAGGTTGTCTCCTAGGTAGCCATGTTGGTCTTGATACTCAGTAATAGTGTCAGGAGGTTGTTATCTAGGTAGCCATATTGGTCCTGATGATCACTAATAATGTCAGGAGGTTGTCTCCTAGGTAGCCATGATGGTCCTGATACTCAGTAATAATGTCAGGAGGTTGTTACATAGGTTGCCAGGTTGGTCCTGATGATCAGTAATAATAATAATCAGTAATAATGTCAAGAGGTTGTTTCCTAGGTAGCCATGTTGCTCTTGATACTCAGTAATAATGTCAGGAGGTAGTCTCCTAGGTAGCCATGTTGGTCCTGATACTCAGTAATAATGTCAGGAGGTTGTCTCCTAGGTAGCCATGTTGGTCCTGATACTCAGT
>CABFVX010002072.1:96114-129176 GCA_902151425.1 Timema shepardi | reverse complement strand
ACGGGTGGGAAGGCAAGGAGTGAAAGAAGATTGCTCGGACGGGTGGGAAGGCAAGGAGTGAAAGAAGATTGCTCGGACGGGTGGGAGGCAAGGAGAGAAAGAAAATAGTTGTTTAACATAGAATTATCTTACTACATGTACTAATTAAACTAATGTTCTAGGGATGAGTAGGGTTAAATTTAAAGAACGTGTTCCTGAATTTGTGTGTAGAAAGAGTGAAAAAAATTAGTAAAACCCACGCTCAGTACATCCGACAAGGATTTGAACCCTGATCAACTATATATTATCTGTTAATTATATTACGAGAGTGACGCCTTAGACCATGCGTTCAACGAAGAGGGTTTTAACATTCTAATTTTTTTTAACTCAATTGAACTTTGTGAAATGATGTATTTGAGGATTATAGTTACTTAATTAAAGCTATGGTTGGATTATTAATCGACATAATTTCAATTTATAAATGTTCGACTTTACTCGCAAGAAAGCGACTATTTCGTGTAAGAAGCGCTCCGTGTCTAGGAGTGTTAAGTGCTATCCCTCCGCCCCCCCTCCTCAGGCGAGCTCTCTGAGGAGGTAATTATAGAGGGAACAGATTTCATTTACAAGTTAATGCACGTGTTCAGTTTTCTGTATCCAGCTACCGGTGTGTCCATTACGTCAAGATAGTGTAACACAATATTTGGCCACCACTCCGTGGAAAAGTGACTCGGGAAACATGGGATGAGATACTTTTACAAGTTGCCAACATAAGAAGTTATTTACAAACCTAANCCGGTGTGTCCATTACGTCAAGATAGTGTAACACAATATTTGGCCACCACTCCGTGGAAAAGTGACTCGGGAAACATGGGATGAGATACTTTTACAAGTTGCCAACATAAGAAGTTATTTACAAACCTAAAAAAAAAAAAAGTATTTGACATCTTCCCGTTTAGAACAAAACCTGCTAGCTATCCAAAAGGAAAATGCACTTAACCTAATAGTTCACTCAAGACATTGATGAATGTACGAAGATTTGACCTCCCTAGCCTGGAGTTCATAAATTACCGCATCAGCCACTCCCCCCCAACCCCAACCCCTCCTCTTTTTTTTTTACAGAAGAAAGGTTTTTAATTTGTAGCTAACACTAACTATTCTAAAGTATTTAACGTTATAACTCTTTTTTTGATCTAGAGGATTTTGAGTTCACGTCCCACTTAGAGGTTTTTTTTGAAGGGGGATAGGTGGAGTTCTTACCTGTGGTGACTCATGGATAAGTCACCCAAAGTAGGATTACAAGGGATATTTCTAGCAACATAATATTACTATTGGTGCAGGGATACACCAGACAAGTATAAGGGAGTGATCTAGAATACCTATTACCTACCAATATTGACGTACGCTGCAGAAATGTGGGCAATGAAGGAACAGGATAAGAGCAGGCGAGTGAAATTAGATCTAAGAAGCAGGATCTGTGTGACAAATTTGTAAGAGTAGTAGGAATAGTAAAGGAAGAGCCAGGACAGGACAGAGAAGGCAGGACTAAGGTGGTATGGCCACGTGTTGTGAGAAGAATGCAGAGGGACAGGATGCCCAGGAGGAGGTTGTGGATGGAGGTAGGAGGGTAGGAGACTGAGAGGAAGACAAGGGACAGATGGCTAAGGAGAGTAAGGAATAGTGGGGTGAAGAAAAGAGAGGACTGGGCCAAGGTGGAGGGAGGAAATGAGGCGGTGGAGAGACTTTTGTTCCAAACAAACCATGCCAGTGGCTGGAATATGTTAATGATGATGATGATGATGATTACTATTCAAACAACTTTTTTCTAAACATACCCTGATTATCCTAAGAACGCCGAATAAAACAACAAAAATAAATAACATCGGATCAGGAAACTAAGAAAATATTTAAAAATTACAACAACAAAGATGGACCTTCTATTGTGTTGAGATATGTTTGACTGACACGAGAGGCAGAGCACGGGTTGGATGTCACTTATCAGATACTTTCTAAATACATAATAGGTTGAAAAGAGTAGATGCACTTTCCCTATTACTTTTTAATCCAGCCTTAAAATATGCTGTTAGAGTAATGAGAGAGTAGGGAAGGGTTGACACTAAACGGTATTTTGTAGCTATTAGGATATGTAAATTATTAAGCTTTATTGGACAATAGTAAGGAAGCTGAAATTTTATTGGAGGCCACTAAGGAAATAGGTTTAGGAGTGAACGCTGAAAAGACCAAGTATATGATCACAAATAGAACACAGATTGGGGACGATAATTTAGAGAGTACTGCGAACATATCATTTGACAAAATTAATGAGTTTAAACATTTACGAACCATTTTAACTTGTAATAACGATATTAGATAGGACATTAATAAAATAATACAGTTGGGAAATGCATGTTATTACTCGGTCAGTAAGTTGTTGACATATCACCTGCTTTCAAGGAATGATAAAATCAGAATACACAAAACAATAATTTTACTGGTTGTTCTCTATCGGTGGGAAACATGGTCTCTTAACTTACATGACGAAAACAAATTAAGAGTGTTTTAAAACAAGGTGTTAGAAATATATTTGGTTCAAACAGGGATGAAGCTACTCGGGAGTGGGGGAGGTTACACAATGATAAGTTACATACCTTGTACTAATCACAAGACATTGCTAGGATAAGCAAGTCTCGTAGATTGCAATGGACAGTACATGCAGCGTGACTGGGAGAATCTAGAACCTTGTTCAGGTTACTGACTGGTAAACCTAATGGGAAGAGACCATTGGGAAGACCTAGACGTAGATATGAGGAAAGCAATAAAATGGACCTGAAAGAGATAGGGTGTAATGAGGGGGACTGGAAGGGCCTAGTATTAGTAAAATAATTTACTAATAACAACTTTACTACCGTATTTTTAAAACCATGGTTTATTAAAGCATTTTGATTTGTACAATTAGGTATGTGTTGACGTTTATGTTATTATTCTGCGGAAACTTGAACTTGCTCAGTGATCAGGCGCACTATGATACTTCCTTCCCTTCCTGACTGGGCCATCGGGCACAAGTAGATATCCCGGTGGGATGGGTTGTACTTTAATCTAAAATAAATACATCCATTAAATTATAAATTATTGTTTTCATTAAATTTAATCAAACGTTCTAGTGAGTATATCTGAAGATGCCTAGTATACATATATGGTGAATATATACGATGTAATTAAATGTAAGCCTGTCCCGTCTGTTTTTTGTTGATGTAGTTGCCTTAAGCCTAGTACGCACCTGGAAACATTGTTGGCCAACATGGGAAACGGATAGTTGGAAAGCATTAAGGAAACGTCGTTTCGTGTTCAAACTTCACTGAGGAAACTTTGTTTCCCGTCTAACTCGACCATTCTCACTAAGCACTTAATATAGTATAACGTACGTTCCATGTACTTCAAGAACCAGCCACAGTGAAAAGGTTGCAAGACAAAGAATAAGAAAATGCAGACCACCAGGGATCTTTATTTGACCTACTCTCAAATATGGTAAACCCAAGTTTCCATACCTAGCTATCTTAACAATAATAAAGATGATCATTCGACAAATGACGTTAAGGGAGTTAGAGTATTGCTTAATATTCATGCAAAACAAATAACATGGAATTAACATAGGCCTCAAGGCTGAATTATTCTCAGACGATATAATAAGTCTCAAAAAGGAAAAAAAATCTTTAGATATAACGGACAATACGCACTATTAGACAGAATCCAAAATACTTGTCAAGACGTAATATATATATATATATATATATATACACTTAAGTCTACCAAACGATATTAAAAGAGAACGATAGGATCGCATTTAGCTAAATTAAAAATATTTATCGTTTGAAAACATTATCAGTTCAAATACAAACAAGGTCAATAATTGCTAACAATATGAAATTAGAAAGCTAGCATAGATACAACCTATCCCCTACCAATAAGGGCTAAGTCATTCAGCAAATAACGCTGAATAAATTATGTTAATCTTGTCTTGGAAGTCTAAATATTTTATATATCTGTCATAATTAAACATACTTTTATAACATAACTTGTATAGTTGAATTCATATCTAGAGCTACACATAACGTTAATCAGAAATTTGATTATTCTCATCCAATATTTTGAGGCCGGGGTAACTTAGGCAGGAAAATAACTAAGTACTTTCTACCCTATCAGCTCGGTTAACAATAACCTCCTAACACAATAAAAATATCGTATGTATTTCCTATAATAACGTTAAACATAAAACATTACAATACAAAAATCATTAGTAGCGCAAGGACACACTTCAACATTACACAGATAGAAACAGAATTAAATTGCACGATAGTGCCCAAAGGTTAAGTAGAATAAAATGTACTTGAGAATAGATCATTTGAAATCGGATCCAAAAGGTTTAAGACCATAATATGTCAGCACCCAAAACAAATATCAATATAAATTAAATAATTTTTTAAAAATACCTCTACATAATTTTGACTAAATTTAACCGATGCCTAGTTTTCAATAAAAATAACTTCTCCAAATTAATGATCACTTACATGTTGGTACGTCCCTAATTCCTATTAGCATCAAAGAGTAAAATTCCATTCTGGGTAATAGCTTATATTATAGTTTAAACAGCGGGAAAATTTGGTAAGGGAGAAATCACATGACCAATTAAGTCATTCACAGCAAGTTAGAAATGGCCCTCTCACCAACGCCTGCGCACAACGTCGTGAGGATGACCATGAGGGGGTAGGGAGACACACGTGATAGCACTTCTAGCTCTCTCCCCAAGCTTTAGCGCCTGCACAGTGTCTTGAAATCGGGGATACGTACAAGTGAACTTCGCGAATTCAATCTTGTTTCCTAGCCAAACTCGAACGATGAGCAGTGTTCTGTGTTGACCTGCGTAGTGTTTATACAAGGCACTGACTTCGCGGTAAAATAGGGTAAGTGTGTATACATTCTCTTAAGGTGGCGGCGGTTGGGTGCTATGTTGGTTTGTAGTCACGGTACACAGAGATATGTTGAGTGCAATATATCTGCCGAGGATTTTAAATAATTCTTGTTCTCTTTACGAAATTGCATAAAAAGTGTATTTCAACTTTTTTGTTCAATTCATTTAAACCAAAAACTTTTCATTTAGTTATATCACTCTAAACATTTCTTTTTTGACTCGATTTTTATAGTCCTCAGATGTCACATCCCCCAACAGTATGGTTTCTATGAAATATGTATATCAGTTTGGGGGGTTTTCCGGCTGTCCACGGCCTGACAAATGAAAATATCAGGAACTGATGCACTCGATGTAAACATCAGAATCAGACTGGACCACGTTGCTTTTTGACGGAAATTTTGGCAAACACGTCCAGATTAGCAAACATTGTTTCATGTAACCCTTTGAAATAGATAATGGGAAAACATGTTTTTCTCACTGGGAAACACAAAAGAAGTTGGATAATTGTTTCCGAAACAAGAGCAACATGATGGAGAAAAATGTTTCCAGGCGCTTTAAGCCAAAAGTATTAAACATTTGTTTTGGGAGGATACACAGCTATTAGCTTTTAAATCTATCAAAATAGTGAGGGGAGGACTATTTTACAAAGTTTAATATTTCAAAAGTAGACTTCCATACAGTGTCTAATTATTTTAAAGTACTTTTTATCATGTCAGTAGGACGTAGAAACTGGTGTTTTAAGTGGATTGAATAGCAACGTGATGATCGATAAGGTAGCGCTGAAATAGCCTAGGGATTACATTTACTAATAATAAAAATATAAATACTTTACCTCACCACTCCAGTTTACACTGAAACATATCTTCAGTGGAATTTATGAAAGTATGTTAAGTTGAGGCCATAAGTGCTACGAGAAAAGTTCACTGTTTTTATTTTAGTTTTTATATTAGGTCTAAAACTTATTTTGGTCAGAAGAAATTAATTTTATTATCTCTACAATAATTCAATTTTCTTCACATGGTGACCTCATCAGTCTGTCGAGGGTGTTCTGGAATTAAATGACAATTTTTTATCTTAATTTATAAAGTTTCTCATCTAATGCTGCTATCCTCATCACAGATATTCAATAACTGTTGATATCACCTTTTCAAGAAAATTAAACTATGTTTCTACTGGCGCAATATTTTATTTATTTTGGCCAAACTTCTATAAAAACTTAAAACCACTGACCTTTTCTCCCTACACTCCCACCTTCAGGGCTGTCATATTTGTAGTTCCAAGCCGCTTGGAACCGGCCAGTGTCTACCCCTGCTCCCTGACCTATATATATTAGCACCGTGTCTTACTACTAATTCGGGTTATAAATTTGTTTACTAATTACCCTAATGGTTTACGGGATTAGGAAGGTTACATTTATAGGCTGTGTGCCCGCATTTACTTGGAGGGAGAGGGGAAAACTAGTTTGGAAAACCACCCACAGTACACCCGACTGAGATTTTAACTTCAATCTTCCCAACATCAGAAGTCTAGTCTACTGTAAGATTAGCGCCTTAGACCATGTTTCCACCCAACTGGGTTCTTTAAAATTTCCTTGTATTATTCCATTTATTAATATAGCTTAAATAACAAAAATTAAGCCCACCGACACGAAATCAAATTATTAATAATTATTTAAAAGCATGTACAGTAGGTACTTGGTTTACACGGGTTAGAGTGCGGATTTGTAGATATGTGTACGCCATCTATCAATCTACCATTTAAATAATAGAACATCTAATAGTAGCATCACCTTTTTGTTTGTTTCGCCCGCAGCGCAAATTATTCGCTCGTAGTTTTATTTTCATAAGTAGCACCTGTCTAGCTTTAACTAACCTGCTAAACGATAATATATGTCATAAATAAATTTTATTCAACTTACGTGGTGTTCCTACTTGCGGGGAAACGTCCGGAATGAATTACTCACGTAACGAAGAATTACGTAGTGTTCCTACTTACGGGGAAACGTCCGGAATGAATTACTCACGTAACGAAGACTTACGTGGTGTTCCTACTTGCGGGGAAACGTCCGGAATGAATTACTCACGTAACGAAGACTCACGTGGTATTCCTACTTGCGGGGAAACGTCCGGAATGAATTACTCACGTAACGAAGACTTACGTGGTTTTCCTACTTGCGGGGAAACGTCCGGAATGAATCACTGAAATCACTGAAAAACCAAAGAGTACAAGAATTACGCCTTAATCCACGTGACCACAGGTGTGGATGGTTATTATTATTATTATTATTATTATTATTATTATTTTATTTTTAGTACCACTTGTTCACATGTTTTATTTTTTATCTATATTTTTGCATAGGCCTATATCTTTGTAACATCTTTTTTTCTTCCAAATTTGGATAAATATATAAAAGGAGTTGAATATATTTTTTATGAGAAAAACAAACAAGCAAACGAGTTCTTTGTCAAAACAAGCATCTTAATAATCCAAACATATTAAAATAATTTTTAATTTGTGTTTTAGAAGGACGGCCCATAAGTATGTTTCCAATCCTTCTTTGTATTTAATGTTTACCCGTGTCAATTACGATTACATTATCAAGTTTTAATTCGTACATTTCCCCCCAGTAGGAATACGTTGGGGCGAGGATTTGGAAGTTTGCTCAAATGAAGGGGGAACCACCTACTTGAAGGAACATTTTGATGAGGCCAAAGGATACCACTAATAGGGGGAAAGTTTCTTAATAACTAAAGGGGCATACTTTTGAATTGAGAATGAAAGTTTAGTTTATGAACGAAAAAAACTTTCATAATTGAATATTAATTCTTTTCCAATCTTTTCATTCGAAGTTGTGGATTATTTTTAAACTTTAAAATCAGTCTAATGCCGTAACTTACTAACTGTTATATTTGGGAGAGTTTATATTTTATTATTGAATAGGGTCTATTATCTAGGGTTTTAAGATATTGTCAAATACAATTATATTTTTCAAACCTAAGTTGGCTTAGCAATATCTAAAGTGTACTGTACATGCAATGAACTTGTTACCAAGCTAATAAGAATAAAATTTTGTTATCACTGTAATTTTCTTGTAATAAAATACATTCATGGTGGTTTCAAGTAGATAATATGCATATTATTTTGACCTGAGGATCTCATTACGTTAGTTTTGCGAAAACTTAACTCCTCAATAGTTATCTGAAACAAATACAAATATAATGAGCTTCTTTTAAAATTAATAGTATTTATATTTTTTTAGTACTATCCTTTTAATTAATAGTATTACTACTAGTAAAATAATCTTTGGTTTAGTTTTAGGTGGCAAATAAGTTAACTTGATTATTATAGTTTCAGGAACACAGAACACTGGAAGCTTCAGATCACATATTAAGAACTGAATGTTTTTTTAAATATCAGATTAATTTGTCGAGAGACCATTCATCCTCGTTTCTAAACAACTTTTTTCTAAAAATAAATATTGTTTGGGATCTTCCTTATCATTTCTATTGATATAAAATACTTTAACGAATGTATTGAGGTTTATTGAATTTTTACTAATTAATTATTACTTAGCATATGCTAAGAATTCTTTCTTTGCAAGCTATCATGACAATATCCTAGCTAGTAACAATAAATCCCAGAAAGCTACATCATAATCCCAGCTCAGTACTTATTGCTCCTTCGACTGGCGTTCTACTCCATCGTATTAAGTCTTGTCTGTTCTCGCTGAAGATTGACTCAGAACCAAGGCCGATATACACAATAGGATGGATTCAACTGGCGAGACCACCCAATTGTGGTGCTGAAGAAGTCTTGAGAAGATCAGGTGGACAGACAGGGTGACAACTGAAGAAGTCCTAAGAAGACTGGGTGAGAAGAGAACCATTTTGTATGTGATTATTCGGTACAAAGCAAACTGGATCGGACACATCCTCAGGAGGAACTGTCTTCTGTATGATGTCATAGAAGGAAAGGTTGAGAGAAAGGTGAGTTCACTGACAAAAGGAATGAACCTGTCGTAAGGCAGAAAACATAATAATATTAATAGGAACACCCAAGACAGTTACGCCCAAAGCATTAATTTTGTCTCAAAGTGGCGTTTCAGAACACGTGGTAAAGCTGTATTCTGAGCATGCGCAAACCTTAGATCAATCCATGATTTGGGCAGCCCAGGATTGGGTCCTGTTTGGCCCAGTTCTGCGCACCTTTAACGAAGAGGAATAATGCGCAGACGTAGTTGAGCAGCAGAAGTCCCCCAGCGCCAGAACAATCCAGAATACCGGAGAAGTTTCCACATACACGCGTCATTCCTTTCACCCTTCGTTTCCCAGCTACGTCATGTTCCGGCCACTAATCATATATAGTGAGAGTTCTGACCCGAGGAGAGAGCTATCAATATAGACCACGATATAGGACAGACCTCGTTTGAAAGATTGTAAAAATGGAACCGCAGTAGCGGCTGTTTTATTTCAAAATAATGCTTTCGGCTCACTAACTTAGTAATTTCACTTATTTTCTCTTTCAAAGTTAAGTTTTGGTTTTATTACCAAGTCATGTTAAACTTAATTATCCACAACTTACTCGGAGAAAGTGAAATGTTGGTAACATTGTCTTTGAACTCATATAGTCCCTCATGTTGGATTGAAATCAAACTTATTATTGATGTCTAGGAGAGTTTTATTTCTTCCTACAGCCAACTGTGAGAACGTAGCTGTTTACTATGATTGCTGTATATGTATATTCAGCTCCAACAAACACAGAACATTAATATGGTTTTCAAGTTAATAGTGCCCTTTTTCTTGTTTCTTACAAACTAAACTTCTGGAAATTCTTCTACGTAAACTTCTTTACCCTCTCCTTGAGCTTGAGCTGCTAATAGCAATTGTGTCACCCTCAATCGCGGGCAATAGGACTAGATGGCACGTTCTTCTAGTCTGGTTTGTTGGTGACGGTGAGATTTAAACTAAAATACCAGCAAGATATTTGAGGTCGTATTTTAATAAATGGTTTCTAACCCTCTCCGATCCCCGCCCCCCCTTACCCTCCCACGCAAGTGCGAATACATTTCATTTAAATTCTATCTTCCTGCTCTCAGCTTCGTTGGAGTTATTAAATACGGATATCCGAGGTGAATAGCAAGACATGGTGCAGAGAAACAAAAATTGCTTTAACAATTATGGTTTAAAAATCATGTTTAGGAAATTTATCTAACTTAATGTCACAATTGTATATTTTAGGCCCTGGCGGGAGTCGACCCTATGTTTATTAGATGTGCTACCAACTTAACCAAAAAAAGGATATTCTGTAGAGTAGGACCAAACTAAAGTGACTTGAGTCGTTTCTGCTCCTAGCCGCCCCCCACGACATGAAGAGATACTAGTCCAACACAGATTATAAAATATTACACACTGTAACAATAAGAAGGGGTGGGGGAGAAGTGTGGGGGGAAAGTTTCACTTAGAATTAAATGGTTACGTCCCCACAAGGTAATTGCTTAATTAAAATTCTAGTCTGTTCATTAAGAAAATGGAAACTGCATTCCGGTATCTCTGCAAGAAAGAGGGTTGTCTACCTGAGCCTCGGGGGGGCCCCTCCCCTCACCTCCCCCACTGTCTCCTGCACATCTGAGCTGTCCCACACACACCCAGATTTGTCACCCCTTCACAAATTAAAAGAGGTGAAAACTTTTTTCAAGTAGTTTTTTTAGAACGAGAGTAAGGAATTTCCCCAGATTTAACAAAATAAATTGTAACTTTTTCCGATCCGGACGCCACCGGCAGACGAGCTTATGGCACACCTGACTGACAGAAGAGGGCGACCATTACCGTAAACTGTTGTTTTGACAAAATGGTATTCGATTCTCGTTCTAGATTAATGTTGGGTAAGTTCCTTAAAATTCTTCCTCCTCATTCTGATCCTTTAGTTTAGACTGGTAGCTTATTGGAGTAGCTATGTGAATATTAGACCTCGCACTCTCCGTTAAAAAAGAGTTGAACATTGATCAAAGAATGATGACATGTTCTTATTGTTAAACACTTTCTCTTATTGTAGAAAGTAAAATAACTAATGCTACATAGATCCACCCTAAACATGTCTCAAATCTATCGCCGTGCCCGGTGCTAAGAGAGATGAAATTTATTTAGAAAGGTAATTTTATTTGTGATTGTATCTTTTGTTTCCAATTGATGCTTGTTTACTACCAATGCAGTACATTATTTTGTCCTTAAAGTCACAAATTAGTTTTGTTAAAATAGTACAATAGCATATTCACGCTTAGCACTGATCGTGAACTCAAAGCCTCTGATCCCCAAATATTCCGACTCCATTACTTGAGAGGTTAGAAACCATTCATAAAATCCATTTTTTGTTACTTTTATATATTAAATAAACATGGCGACTATTCAGGCAAGAATCAAGACTCCCGAGTTAAGTATTGTCAGCGGTGTATGCGCAAACAGATGCGTGGTTGACCAGGTTTGTCGATCCACGGATCCCCCAAAGTATTACCCACAATGAAACGTGAATACCTAGTCTAGTAAGCAACGTATGGTTTATCGTTATAGACAGAAAACAAAGTGATACTAGATTCAATGGCTCATTATATTAAAAGCTAAAAACACGTTGTTCACGTGGATTAAGACGTCAATCTCCCAATACGTGTTAGAATTTTTTAAATACACCCGAGGTACCCGATCGGTTGCTTAGAAGTGTATATTCAAATTTCCTTAGATGAGCTACTAAACAAAGACCTTTTGAGGGGCTGTCATATTTAAACGTATAACAATATAGAAAATTTACAGTATAAACATGTTCGGCCTATGTTCATATAATGTCCTTGTCAAATTATGTTAAAATATTCATGAGTGGCCGCCACCTGGAAACGAATAACTAGATCGAATAACCATATAAATAAGTTGCTCACCCTAGGTGCAAAGATCAATTTCTTTAGAAAATTGGTTCACGTATTTGACAGCTATCTTGGAACAAACATCCGGAC
Organism: Timema shepardi; assembly: GCA_902151425.1. NCBI lineage: Eukaryota > Metazoa > Arthropoda > Insecta > Phasmatodea > Timematidae > Timema > Timema shepardi. The sequence goes on along the minus strand of CABFVX010002072.1, from coordinate 117,237 downwards.
GGACAAACGGATGAAATGCCAAATAATCAAGTTAAAACAAGGCCTCGTTAAGTTTGGTCAAAAATTCATAGCACCTTCTACTCCAATTATGGTTTTAAAAAACTTCAATTGCTTCGAGAGATATTCACTTTTAAAGAAAATTCCTTGTTTTTTCCAACCCGTTCGTGCTATATGCAATTCCTTTCTTCCCCTGTTGGGTACAGCATCTCGTACAATCACTTCTAAAATAAATTCCTGGGTAAGTCCCTGTACTGTTGTGTGTTTGTCTCTTCAAGATTATCAAATATAATTTACAAACATGCACTTGGACGTGTAATCTTGTCATGTTGTTGTGTCTTAATCATACTAATTCAACGTTTCTATAAGATGTTCTTTTGTTCCATTTCTTTTGAGACTTTCTTCCCTACATCTCCACAATCTGCAAACTGTGATATTCGTCCTCCGGTGTGTGTTATTAATAATTATGAACAACAAAACTTTACTTTATACTGTAGAACAATAGGGAGAGATCACATCTTGAGACTGTTAGTATTATATGAATTATTCTATTCTGCGTTTGTTTTACATAGTTTAATTGTTTTTTCCCCTTTATGGCCCTTTATTTGTTAGCTAACTCCTCCAGACATTTATATGTTACACTTAATCTGGTAAATCAAAATAGAAAAATATTATTACTAAAGAAATACATTTGCCCAAAAAGACGAGGTAAATTATATTTGGTAGAAAGACTAAACTTTCAGCGCCTGCACTTACTATCTATATCCAAGCTCATACCTATACTGTTTTATTGGTACTAGGGTCACTAGTGCATAAGATTTACCTACTGATAGGGACCAATGACCATACCTTAACCAAGTTTCCATCTTGAAATATGTAGGCCTATCAAGATATATAAATACATAAACAGATTTGTGTGACGAGTGACGCTTGTTTCTGGAAACATGTTGAGGGACATAAGACATGTCTATTGGACCAATGCACCCAATGAAACAGTAGTGAAGACGGAGTCGTTTTATCCACGGAACATGTCTGGATTCTCTTAGCTGGAATGAGAAGAGAAGTTGGCACTCTAGTGGTTGAAGAACTTTTTATCAATAATGAATTATTTGAAACATCTACTAGTGGGGGAATTCATTTTATTTTGTCTCTTAGATCTGTATCAAACTACAATCTAATTCAAATTTATACTTGCCTCTTTCATTACTTTCCTCGCCCGCATCAGTGGGAGCACATACTAAGGCAGCAGTCTCGTCTAGTCTGGTTTGGTTTTCTCATGATTTTAAAATCATTGCCGGGTAATATTGGGAGTTTTCCACAAAATAGTTTGTCCACTCTCCTTCCACGCCAGAGCGGGTACACTTATTTTAAATTCTATCTTTCTCACACAAGCGTGTACATTGGGAGGGGGAGGGGCTCAGAAAGGTTTAGGTCCCCACCAAACCTACCTGCTGGTGGGAAACTAATAAATCCACAGAACCGATCTCAAGCGGCAAAAAAAAAAAAAAAAAAAGATTTCACATTAAAATATTAATGGCGTTCAACTTTTATCAGGTATACATAATAAATATTCATCCTTTATGCACAATATGCTTGCATGGTTCTGACCTGACTAGGTTTGGATTTGTTGTCACCGGGTTTGGGCTTCCCTAATATCGTACATGACATGGAAAGGTGTCACAACTCAAGAATGTCAATATGTAGTCAGAAGTGACACTGTTTCCCTGTCACCTGCCACCTCTAGCGGTTACTATTAGAAATGAAAATGTCTCTCTTTACCACGTTGGGAAATATAGCCCTGTGCATTTTCTCAAAACTGCTAGCTCGTCACTTGTGCCACTTTTCCATGTGATGTACGATATTATAGGCCTATATATTTGTTCTAGCTCCGCGTCTTACTACCTATTCAGGTGATACGCTTATAGACTAATTACGGTAGTAGTCTTAGGGATGAGAAATGTTATATTTATAGGAAGTGTACTCGAATTTGTGTGGAGAGAGAGTGGGAAATCCACCCTCAGTACATCCGACCGGGATTCGAACCCCAATCTCCCTGTCACACTAGAGTGATGCCTTAGACCATGTGGTCACCAAATCAGGTAATGTAATGTACTAGCTGCGCTAATAGTATTTACATTCCTTATCTCTATATCATTAATATAAATATGTGTATATGCCAGATGGGTAATAAGCCGCAGGGCCTTCAGAACAACTGAAATAACGTGGTAGTTTATTGATGATAACTACTACATTTTAATATTTCATTAAACATTTGTTGCACAAATTGTTAATTTTCAAGAGAAAAAGAATATATTCGAATGGTTTAGAAAACGCGATGAATTTTCCCTTTATTTCTAAATACAGTTAAAACAAGTATTCATCCCGTGATTAATTAGCAAAAAGGTATTTCACCATTTCCCCCTCACATTTTGTAGCCCCGTTGCAGGAAGAACCAAAGGAAATAATTGTCTTCTTCTTTATCCGGATTTTAAACTAGGAATTCCTGGAATCTAAAACGCACAAAAAGATAAACAAAGCTGCTGCAATTATTAGATATTATGTGTTGTTATTTGAATCAAATTCAAGATTAAAAAAGCTATAGAAATATTTCAAACATTTTAATTGATGTATCTGATTACCAAACCCTTCCTTCCCCTCTGACAAGACATCTTGTGAATGTGGGGAATGCCAGGCCTCCACCGTGGTTCGGATTCCACGTTAAACTGTAGGTCCTTCATTTCATCTCACAATCACCCTACCATTACACATTAGCGTAAGTGCGTATAACCCGAACGGTTAGTAAGACGTGGTGCTAATAATAATAATAATGATGATACCATAATTATGATGGCGGGTTCTGTCGGTTTAAATAAAACGTTTGTTCTGTGGGAGATAGTTAAAGCATTCTCTACGTACTACGTGTCTTATCCACATTTTTACACTATTAAGGTAAAGGGAAGAAGGTATAATTTAAATAAAATGTTCCCTCATTTGTGTGGATTAAGAGTGGCGAGCCATCTAGGCAGTAGCGGATTTAGGTTTGAGGACGCCCTAGGCCCGAGAAGATATGGCGCCCTTTTTTTTTGTAACAATATATATATATATATATATAAACATATATATACATATATGTGTGTGTGTATAAAATAATGAAAATAATAACAATAATAATAAGAAATTTAATTCAGGTATAAATTAAACATTTATTTTTTAACATAACAATTAAATATAGAATTAATAATAAATTGCTTGTAATTAAAATATAAATTATTTTTATTTGATTAATCATATAATACATTTTTTTCTTGCTTTCGTCCGTGCGAAAATATCAATGACCTCCTCATACTTAATATCTTGAACCTATTGTGCTTCAATGGTTAGTAGTGCAAGTCCATTTAGTCCGTCTTGTTTCATACTTGCACGCAAATAACTTTTCACTCTTTTCAGAGTGGAAAATGATCTTTCTCCAGAACCCAATCGATTTTTAATTTTAGTCATCTTAAAAATTTTGGCGCCCCTCAAAATTTGCCGCCCTAGGCCCGGGCCTCACGGGCCTAAGCCTAAATCCGCTACTGCATCTAGGTGGGAAACCCCTCAATACAACCAGCCGGGATTTAAACTTTAACTCTTCAACCACCGGTAAAATTTACAATTAGAGATGAGAGAGGGAAAATTTGTCCTATTTTTTTTCCGGAAAAGTTTCCAAAGCGGAAAATTATCAATTATTATTTCTGTAAAATAATTTCAACTGATTAAATGGAACTAATGTAATCGAAATATAGATATTCCAAATGTCAGCTTTTATACTTAAGATTAGTTTCTGATGAAGGCGTTAACACCAGAAACATCATCAAACGAGCTTCGGTGACCGCACGGTCTAACGCGCTACCCACAATAAACTAGACTGCCGATGACAGATTGGTGTTCGATCCCAGTCGGGTGCACTGAGGATGGTTTATCCTGAATAGTTTTACACTCTCACGGGTGCAATTCCTCTATATTCAACCTTCCTCATTCCTAACACATTAGCGTAACTAGTACTTAGTCTTACTACCCGAATGGTTAAAAAAACGCTGTGCTAAAATAATAATAATAATTATTATTATTATCATTATTATCACCGCGTCTTACTACCCGTTCGGGTTATACGCACTTACGCTAATGTGTAATGGTAGGGTGATTGTGAGATGAAATGGAGGACCTACAGTTTAACGTGGAATCCGAACCACGGTGGAGGCCTGGCATTCCCCACATTCACGAGATGTCTTGTCAGATGTGAAGGAAGGGCTTGGTAATCAGATAAATCTGTGCCGGTACTGAGGATTGAACCCCGGATCCCCAGCACAGAAGTGCTAAAATAAAAATTAGTGAAGAAGCACATGAATGCAAAACGTTGTACACCCATTATGCTCATTATTTAATATTAATAAAATAATTAGAATAATTTTAATCTTAGCCTGACATTTGTCTCCCCCTCCCCCTATCCACCATGCTTCCTAACTATCCTCCACCTCTCCTTGCCCCCTTCCTATAACCCATTCGTCTCTTAACACACTATATTTTAAAGTATTAGACTCTAGGAGCCAACTTTACATGTTAAACCCTCCACCTCAAGCCACCACTGCAGAAAATTTTCCTATTCCAAATTTCCCGGAGAGTTTTCATCTACAAGACATCTACAAGTTTTCTATTTACAAGACGAAACTGGAACGTTGAACACGTGACCACCGTTGTTGTTGATATACTTTGAATGTATACTTAAAACACACGAGGAAAGTTAAATTAGATTCCCTAAGGACGTACACATAATGTGTATAAGGAGTGTTGACATTAGTAGGAACGTGAGAATCAGAATGTTTCTGGAAAATAATGTGTGACGATGTTTATGGATGTGTTTTGTGATTCGTAGCTTCTGGATTAGAAATAGAATTATTACATAAGTGTTTAGATCTATTATTTTAATTAAAAGCATATTCACACACCATTAAATCATCAATGGACTCAAGAGAAGTTTGTAAATATTGCCATAGATCTGGCTGAGAATCATGATACAATCCGGCAGAGCATTGGCCAAAGGGCAGTTGTACACTAATTGGTTTAGGTTTGTCCGGATGTAACTAGACTGTTAATCTACTGTAACAAAACAACCTATACAATCCGGCACAACAATGGCCAAAGGGCAGTTGTACACTAATTGGTTTAGCTTTGTCCAGATGTAACTAGACTGTTAATCTACTGTAAAAAAACAACGCTATAAAATTCAGTATATTATGAAAGGCGAAACTTGGGGGGTGAATAATTTTAATTACGGACATGAGACATATCTATATTATAGTCGAATGAATTTTAAAATGACACCTGGACACGGAAATTGAGCCCAGGACTCTTGACAGCCTAAAGCCACAACCAAGTCACTGGTGGTTGTGACATTAATGATAGCTTTTAATAGCCGATGTTAACCACACGTCCATCATAGACTCTGCCCTAAAATATGAGTGAAGACTTGACTCTGAGCATGAGACGATACCTGGATAGCTCAGTGGTAGATCATTGGTGCGCTAATCTAAAGGTTCCGGGTTCGGTTCACGTGTCTAGGTGTTATTTTTCAATCTATTTAATGTTAATCTAGCATACATTTAGTAGTCAACTAAATAGTTAAATTTCTGTCCAGTTGTTTTCATGTCCAGTCTAAGCGAAATGTTGAGTGTTAGAACTATTACTTTATCCCGAATTCTAGGAGAAAGGAAGTATTGTGAACTACAAACGAATCTAATTCGAGATTTTGATGGCTATCTACATTTAATGACCTATAAAAAAGTGTAGTTTTTACGATGCCTCTGTCTGTCTGTCTGTCTGTGTGTACCTACCTGTTCATTGGCGCAGAGTCTAAATCATATTTACTGATCGGGCTGAAACTTGGCATTTAATATTTTCACGAGGGTATCCCAAGGTTGGTTTAAAAACTTATAATTTTACCCCTAAAATTTCATAGGGTGACTTACACCAGTGTATATTTTACCGTTAAGGTAATAAATTAGTTACTGTGCATAATGACCGGTTATTTTCCAAACTAACCGATATTAGTGGTTAATATGATTAAATACATGCGGTTTATTATTTTAACCCGTTATTTTACATAACAACAAAACCTGTTTGGCTGAAGTGATAAATAAAAATATTCTGAAGGTTAGGTTAAGTTAGGTTTAAAAAACAGATTACATATCAAGATAACACCACACATCCACACTCAATAAAAAATGGACCTCAATTGATACACAAAACAGAAACTATGTATGACTCATACAGGGACTCAACAGGTTCAAACTTGCACAAACGTGAGATGTATCATTTAAACCAGAGGGTGCTGATTATTATACATAATAACATGGTAGCGTGAATAATTTTACTACAAAATGAAACATTTATCACATTCACCAGAACTGTCGGTTATTCACAAAATAGGTTTTAGAATAATAATAATAATAATAATAATAATATCTAGCACCGCGTCTTACTACCCGTTCGGGTTATACGCTTTAAGTACTAATTACTCTATGAGTGGAAAACCATTTAGGAAAAACCACCCCCAGTTCACCCGACCGAGATTCGAACCTCGATCTCCCCGTCCTCGACAGTCGAGCTTCAACACGACAAGCGCGTTTGCCAACTACGCCACCAAGGAGGGTAATAGGTTTTAGACTTGAACTCGATAGGGCCAAGGGTCTTAAGTATTTCCACTGGTTCCACACCCTCATATTTACTATCACCATCATCTCATCGGGACAAAAAAGATCCTCCCACGGAAAAGGATGTACGATTAATACATTCGAGCATCCCCTGGGCAACGGTGCATAAGTATGCCTACTGGCTAATCTTTCCACAAACCGGCTACGAGGGATGTAGCCCAGACATGCAATATTATGAGTTTTAACATAAAAGTATTTAAATTATAAACCTCAAAATGAGGGGCTAATAGAAAAAAAAAGATGAATATTTCTTAAACTACTTCTTGATGAAGTAAAAAATTGTAATTTTGTATAGGAGAATAAAAAAACCCATACAGATTAACTAAAAAAAATTATCGTGAAGGGGATGAATTAGTGAAACGGTTGCATAGTTAATAAATGCTACGGAACTCCGCACGGACTTTCTCACTCCATTGTTTAAAACTGGAGATCAAAACTCGTAATATATATCAAACGAATTAACATACACTAGCAAACTCTAGCTGAAATTGCGCTATGCTTAAGTTAAAATATTTTTTTACTCCGGATTTAAATTTTATTATTTTCTTTTAAAGAATTAAAGTCCTCACTAGTATATATGAAAAAAAAGATAGATATAATGTCCGCAAGGATTAAAATTTCGACCTCTGGTTAAAATTGTCAAAATTTATTAGGGGTTGTTAATCCTATGGTTATCGCATTTTTACTAAATACCTCATTTATAAATTTATAACAACAAACGAGGTAGATATTGACTAATGAGTCTAAAATAATAGAGATAGATCATTGCTATACTTACGTTTCCCATAAAAGGTTAAAGGAAAAACAACATCAACTTCTTAAAAGCCTTACTTGTAGGCCCGTTGACACGGTGTTAGTGGACTAATGCAAGTTTACTAGTCTTAGCTTACTAACCAGTGGCGGCTCGTGTTAGGCACTGTGGTGGCAGCAACCCCTATTTACACTTGATATTATCGATAATATTTAATATAATATTAATTCTTTATTTATGTTTGTAGTACAATATATATTCCTTAACCATTTTACCGATCGGGCTAAAACTTGGTATCTATGGTTTTCATAGTGTTTTCCGGGGGATTTTTGGAATTAGATATCTAACCCTAAAATTAAGGGTAGTTTACTGAAGGGCAAAAAGATAAAAAGTCGATTTTCTCAAAGTCGGCTCTAACGATTTTAATTAAATTTAAATTCTAAACATTTCCAAATATTCAAAAAAAAATGGCTATTCTCAATATTTCGGCAAAATGTCTTTAAGGGCTCCGGTCTGATGCGTAAATTCTCATTTTGTATCATATCTCCGCAACTATTTGAGATACTGAATAACTTATCATTGCAAAATTTTAGTACTATTAAAAATAAAAAAACTTTTTTATGACATATATTTTTATAAAACCAATAGTTTTTAAGATATTGGCAAATATATTAATACAATTTTATGAGCTTTAGTTGTAGAGAGATACTATAAGTTTTAACGCAATAAATCTCCATTTCCATAGAGTAATTAAATATTAGTAAGTCTCTCAAAAGTTTATGTTGTTTTTCCTTAAACCTCTTAGGAGAAATTTTTGTACAGCAATGATCTATCTCCTTCATTTTACACTCAATAGTCAATATTTACATTTTTATTGGTCAACATTTATAAATGAGGAATTTAATAGCAATGCGATGACATGAAAATGTGCAACACATAATAAAATATCGAAACTTTTAACTGGTAGTTGACATTTTAATACGAAGTGTTGACCCTTGTGGACCCAATATTGACCTTTTTTATCGCTCCAAACATACAATGAGGACATTAATTCTTTAAAAACAAAATTATAAACTTTAAAATTGCTACTCAAAAATGTTTTACATAGGTATAGTGCAATTTATGTTTGGGATTGCTACTGTATATTATTTTGATTCACATATTTTATGAGTTTTGAGTGAATATTTCAATTTTTAAACAATAGAGCGAGAAAGTCCGTGCGGAGCTCTGTACCATTTATATAATTTACAGTACTTTATTGACTCTTGTAAAATTGGATTTTTTTTTAAATAGCTCTAATAATTTTTTTCTAAATTTTACATGATCAACAATGTGTGTTATTTTTTCTAAAATAAATAATTTAAATATAATTTAATCATGACAAGTTAAAGAAATTTTGAAGTGTTTCGAAAGAGACCTTCAGGATTTAGTTCAAAATGGGCATCATGCTTAACAAGAATACTATTTTATTTTTACAAATTAAAAATTAATTTTGCATAATTTACTAGTATATTATTTATTCTAATTTGAAATTTGCTAAACGAATATTAGAACAATTTGGTTTAAAATTTATGCAAAATGAATATATATTGTGATTAAAGAGATGACGTGTTTGTTTTTATGAGAAAAATTTAAGTTTACTGAAAATCTATTTTTGAAAATTTTCTTCCAAGCTAAAAGTACATCATATGAGAAAATCTGTGTGATTGTCTCGTACCATTTACTGTCAATTTTGTTTCTGTAAAAATATATTATTTTGTTTCATTTATCCTATACGTTTGTTTGTGTACTCAATTTGTTGATATACACAAGAGCTGGGTACTGTTTGTTTCAAATATTTATTTTATTTATTGATCACTATAATGGCTTTGGAATGGATTTTAGTGGAAGTAGTGATAAATTGAGTTCCTAAATCATGGTAGTGGCATTTTAATGTATTTTATAAAAGAACACTTTGATACTAAAAAAATTAAACAACATAATTAAGGTTTATAAAATAATTTATACAAGTAAGTTGTCGGTCTTTGTTTAGTGTCAGTATTTTAGACACAACAAAAATTGGTTATCAAGGGAGCTATCTATTTGCAAATTGTATCAAATCCAACAAACACCCTGGTGCAATATTTTTGGAAAATGCCGACCCTAATGAAATTTACCCTCCTCTCTCAACCCTTTTGTGAGTAATATCTGTGCGTCCATTATAATCTCTCTTCTCATTATCAGATGTATCGGCTTCCTTAGCAGGCTCATCCCTGGTTGAGTACGTTAGCAGCCTGATTCAATTAGCTCCATCTCGAGACACAGTGCTTGCGTCTTAAACAGATTAGCGCTCGGAGTTATTAACCTGCTCCAAACTTACCTAATCTTGTGTTGGAGTTACTCGAGGGAAAGCCTGGCTGGATCTCAATTACACCTGAGTGACGTCACAGTATTCCCCCCTACCACCGCACGGATCTTATATACGTAGGNGGGGGGTGCTTTTCTCAAGTAGTATCCGCTACAGGTATTTATGTGCAACTTTTAAACTCTAGCCGGGTACCCATCAGCAGGTGCTAAGTCATTGGGCCTAAAGTGTATGCCAAATGACTTCTAGGCCAACTGACTCGCTTAATTGACTGTACAACGACAGCTATTGCTATTGCTTGGTAGTAAAAAAAAATCATGATTTGAGAACTGATACGATAAATTAATTGGAGTTTTACTTTTTTGAACAGAATCAATTAAATTCTGAGTATTCACAAAATGAGAATTAAGATCATCAGACGCTGTGGGGATTTCAGTGTCACAATTTCATTTGTATCTATCTTGAGCTAGTTCTATCCAGTCCACCTCATTACACCCTATCCCTATTCTTGAGCTAGCTCTATCCAGTCCACCTCATTACACCCTATCTTGAGCTAGTTCTATCCAGTCCACCTCATTACACCCTATCCCTATTGTGAGATAGTTCTATCCAGTCCACCTAATTACACCTTTTCCCTATATTGAGCTGGCTCTATCCAGTCCACCTCATTACAATCTATCCCTATCTTGAACTGGCTCTATCCAGTCCACCTCATTACAATCTATCCCTATCTTGAGTTAGTTCTACCCAGTCCACCTCGTTACACCCTATCTTGAGATAGTTCTATCCAGTCCACCTCATTACACCTTATCCCTATCTTGAGTTAGTTCTACCCAGTCCACCTCGTTACACCCTATCTCTTTCAGGTCCATTCTAATGTTATCATCCCATCTGCGTCTAGGTCTTCCCAATGGTCTCTTCCCATTGGGCTGGCCAGTCAGGTCCCTGAACAAGGCTGTAGTTTATTCCATTCTCACTGCATGTCCTGCCCACTGTAATCCACGAGACTCGATTATCCTAACAATATCTAATGATTTCCAATATTGCACTTAAGATCAGAAGAGTTTGGCATGCCTGCTGTGGATGATTCTAAAACCGGTGTTACTGTCTCATTCTGTCCTGTATTTGTATTTCATCCGAAGTGAAATGAGAAATTGATTGAAAACAAAAATAGAAGGTATTAAAATGGCCGGTGGGGGAGACCGGTTGCTCTTTAGAAACCCATGTCATGGTTCAGGGCAGCTTAACGTGGTCTGCACTAGTTAACTTCCTGAAAAGCTCTGTCCCACTATATATTTTTTTCTCTCCTTAAGTCCCTGTTGGCCTGTGTTCAAGGACCCCTCAGATATCCGACCGTGAATTATATCACCCCCTTCGGGGGTGAAATCCCTTCGAGTGTGGAAATTATTCAGTGAGTAGGATTTGCCCTCAAGAAGGGGCTTTAGCGCTGCACAAATAATCACCTTCGTCCTCTTCCCAATCTCTCTTCGCTCTGTGTACAGGCTGGCCGCCATTCCAGGAGCAGGGGAACTCAAAACACTCACTTTTTATCTTCAGCTTTAAGGGGGGTGAGGGAACCAGAGATAAGTTTATATTTTTTTATTTTTGTGACAGCAAACTTTTTTTTTTGGCCTATTAAATAAAATATTTATTTAGTAAATAACTACTTATACTATTGCATTAGGAACTTGAAAATCATTTCCACACCTACAAAAGCACGCCACTTATTCCTATCTTGAGCTTATTATATCCAGTCCACCTCATTACACCCTATCTCTATCTTGAGCTAGTTCTATCTAGTCCATCTCATTACACTCTATCTCTTTCAGGTCAATTCTAATATTATCTCCTTCCATATGCGTCTAGGTCTTCCCACAGAACTATTTCCATTGGGTTACCAAAAAAATATCCTAAAAATGGTTTTAGAATCTTCCATTCATTCTGCATGTATTGCCCACCGTAATCTACGAGACTTGATTATCTTAACAATGTCTGGTGATGAGTAATAGGTATGTAACCCTCTACTCCCCAGTAGGCTCATCCCCTTTTGGACCAAATACCTTCCTAAGCACGTTGTTTTAAAACACCCTAAATTTGTTTTACACGTTTCACAACTTTAAAATCAACCGGTAAAATGATAGATTTATAAAATAATCTTTCAGTAGATACGTTTTGTATATTTTTTTTCCCCCCATGATCCCTCAGGTAGATGAAGTATTCTGATCATAAAAAAAAAGTTGAATTCGAGATATCGATGTATGTTTACGTTTCATAGACCACTTAACCCCAAAAAAGGTGTTTTCGAGATGCTATCTGTCAGTATCTCGATCTAGAGACGAAACTATTTTACTGGCAGGACTAAAATGTGGTGTCTAGGATTTTTACAAGGTTCCCCTAGGATTATGTATAATTATATATGTAACCCTAAATTTAAGGGTAATTTACCTAAAGAAAAAAAGAGAAAAATGTATTGTGTGTAAATAATATTTAACGATTTTGATTAATTTTCGTATATAAGTACTGTTTGTTATTACAAACAAAATGGCACGTCTCATTTATCCGTAAAAATGACTTACATAAGCAGATATCTCCAATTCTGAGCAAATTTCCACAGCTCTTCGGAATACGAAATAGCTTATTATCCATTACAAGGTTATAGAACTCTTAAAATTTAAAAACCTTTCATAGAAAAATATGTGTTGCAAATGAAGGTCTGGAAAATGGAGAGTTGATTGAAATGTTCTTTGGTGGACCAAGGTGTTTCTTTTTATCACTATGTTTCTGTAAGAGTTATATTATTTTATGAACATTCTTTGGTGGAATACTGTGCTCGTTTTCCCATGATGTTTATGCAACAATGTATATTATTTCGTTTCACATATCTTATGAGTTCTAAGTCGAGATGTCACGACACATGTTTTTCTCAATTCCATTTCTCAATTTCTACCTCCATTTTTAGATTCTCGATATCGATTCTTGAATATTTCTTATTTCATTATTTTTACAAGCTTCCAACCACATATAAAAACATATTTATTCATCTTTATAGTAAATAAAAGATACTAAAAAATGTATATAGTTATAAAAATCCATTCATTTTTAATTTTGACAAAGAAAAAGATCAATTTTATCAAGTTTTAAAGCAATTAAACATAATTAATAAACAATTAGCAATTACAAAAGTAATAATTTACTTTTACCTAAAAATAAATCTTTACTGAGTCAATATTTAATAATGGTTAAAAAAAAGTTTAATAAGCAATTGTCGAAAACACCAGTCTTTTAAATTCACAAAATAGGATTATCTGAATCAAAATAGATCAAAATAGATGCAAATAAATATAAGAGATAATATATTACTACTCATTCTGAATTTTGCCTTTTTCTTTTTTGACAGTAATTTCATTGAGAGCTAAGAATCGAGAGTATCGAAGAATCAATCGAGTTTGACATCCATAGTTTTAAGTCAATGTCTTATTTTTTTTAGGTTAAGGAGTGAGAAAGCCTGTTTGGTGCACCATACAATTTATATACGTACGGTAAATTAATCAAAACAGATATTGAATATTTGTCAAGAGCATTGCGGAGTTTGATTTGTACTATTTATCTTTGTTTAAAAAGTTTGTTGTCATATACCATTATATGTGTGGTGTAACCTCACGACCTAGATTGGAAGGTGTGTTTGTGTAATATTGTGTGTTCTGGATTGTGAATGATAAAACGAGGGTTACAGGTTGTTGTGATTAGCAAATAGAACATAAGAGCTGACCACAAATACATTGTCAGCATTCCTTATGTAGAAACCAGGCCAGAAGGTAGAATAAGAAGTAGGGGAGCCAACCACCAGGGCTGACTAATCAACATCGCAGTCTAGGGATCACTGTCCGATCCGGAACTATACGGGCTAGGACGCTGGTTCATCAGTATTTGTGGTAGAGGCCAGGGCTCGAGCCCAGGGTACCAGGGTCCGGAAACCATATAGTGACTACAAGCTTCCGAATATTCTTCATGTTCCTTCATCCTTATATCACTATAAACATCACATTTGTACTAGAAATATAAACACTAAAAAACCCATAAAAAACGAGTCATCGTCAATTACGAACCCACACAATCATATACACAATCACCTCTATATATCTTCGGCCATAACACACCCTGACATAAAGTTTAGGCCCACGACATAGTTGTAGAGGGGGGGGGGGGGCGCAATATATAATTAAACTTAACGTGTTTATTGAATCAATACTTGATTTATTTTTGCAAAAAAAAAGTATTTTTGTAATAAAAACTGGCACTTCCTTCCATCCCAGCTTAAATCAAGTATTTTCCCTCGCTCTTACTAAGCCCTCATTGGTGGATTAGCTGACGAAACGTCAGGTTCGTCCAATATGGCTTGTCGGCGACAGGTAGGTCAGAGTTCGAATTGCGGCCGAGTGTACTTAGGGTGTTTGATCCTAAATGGTTTCCCTTTCTCACTCCACTCAAATTCTGGCGCACGTTTCCTATTTATTCCACCTTCCTCTTCGTGACGCATTAGTGTAATTAGTGGCTTTCAATCTTTTATTTCTGTAGCATGTCCCTTCATCCGTAAACCCCAAGAGATTGATTTTTTAAATTAATTAAAATCATCTATATTAGTGTTTATTTATTCAATTACTTAACTTAAGAGGGACGTTTGTTATTTTGATTAAAATCTTATTTAAGCTTAATCAGCGACATATTTTACATATCAGGCTACAAGAATCAATGGATACTGTACAAATATTTTAGCTAAGTAAAAAATTTACAAACTTCACTTGTCACTTAGACCAGTGGTTCTTATCTTACTCGTGACCCCCAAAATTCGTAAAATATGTTTATGGTTCCTTAGTTTTTATTAACATACCAATCATTAACATTTATTTTTAAATAGTCGCTGATTATAATAACAAATAAAAACACGAGATTGACTTACCTAACTGTGTTTAACGGGACCTCTGCTGTAGAACACTTTCCACTAATCCGTCTACTCTTGTTTCGATTGCATTACTTAGTGTTGTTCGTATTCAGAAGTCGATTCTGAGTCGATCTCGCTGCTGCGTTTTAATATTTACCATTGTGGAGAAAAAAATTCACATAAATAAGTAAAAACAAAAGGCAAACAGCTGGGGATATTCACTCCGGATATGTATCTAATATTGAAGCAAACTTTTCTTCTTGACAACGGAGATCAGACTTAAATCCTTTGTTACTTCCAGCAGTGTGTCCTCGTCTGCAGGTGATAAATTGGTATTTTACTGGTATCAAGTTCGTTATTCAAAAAAATATTTTTCGAATTTTTATATTAATTTCTGGAGATAACATATAATTAAAGAATGTGTATGCTGTTATCCCAGGTAAAATTGCTGTCTGAAATAATTTGCAAATAGTTCGGAAAAATTGCAAAAATATTTATTTCTATTCTTTGAATCCATCTATGCATTTTCATTTTCATCGCTTTTATTTTACATTTCAACGTAAACATGTTGGATTGGTTTCCTTGTAAAGATAAATTTAGGCCTATCTGATTTATAATAGAGAAAATATCCGCCAAACATGAAGGTTTTCAAACCAATTCCTATTATCGAAATAAATTTCCAAACTGGATTTTTTATCATTTAAAAAAAATTTCAACTTCCATTTTTTATTCTAATTATTGGTCAAGAATTTCCCCTCGTGACAGCCATTTAATTTCTGTGTGAAGTAGTGGCGAAGTGTGGCCAGCACCAACTTATTCACAAAGAGAAATTAAGAACATTTGCTTTTATAAAATTTATAATTTTACATTAACCATCTTACATCATTTAATTTTGGACTAATTTCTTTTGAAGTTAAGATTTCAATTCAAGATTTTTGTCTTCAGTAATAAGCAAATACATTTTTTAATTATTTTCTGAGGCCCCCAAAAATATTTCGTGGCCCCCCTGTTAAGAATTACTGACTTATATAACATTTATTCATGGCCTGGGCAGGGTTGATTTCAGAGAACACAGTTTTTATTTTAGTTTCAAATTAGATTATCTTGGAGCAAATATAAAGATCACCATCACTGAATAATTCTCACGTCCCCCCAGGGGTACACGTACCACAGGTTGAAAGCCCCCATGTGAAGTTAAATGGTGAGAGTCAAGTTGGGTGGTAAGACGCAGACGACGTGAAATCAGTTAAGTCCTTTAGCATTAAAAACAACAAACTAAGGGTCATGACATATCCATATTCCCTTCTACTCAAGTAAACATAGGACATCGTGTCATGCAGAAAGGAACTTGAAAACCAATATTCTCAAAACTATTTACTAAGTGATGAGATCTCACGGTAAAACCATGAAATTAAAATAAGGTAGCATAAACAAATAAGGGGCTGTTTACACAGATATATTGATTCTTCAATCATTGGTTTGCCCGTTAGATTGATCCTAAACCAATAAAAGTGTAGGTTACAACAAATTTAACTATGGATCAAAATATCATTATCACCTGACCATATATTTAATCAAATAATCAAGTAAAACAAACATGGCAACACTGTAAAAAGCACTCTATTTGGAAAATCTTATTATTAAACTAGCTTTTACCCGCCGTGGCTTCACCCGCAATAATTGATAAAATCTTTAAATCTTTAACTTAACTTTTAAATAATATTAAATTAATAATTGATAACTGGTTGACCTGGCGGTCTAGGGGTAGGGTGTCAGACTTCTGTGCTGGCGGCCGGGGTTCAATCCTCGGTCCCGGCACAGATTTATCTGATTTCCACCGTGGTTCGGATTCCACGTTAAACTGTAGGTCCTTCATTTCATCTCACAATCACCCTACAATTACACATTAGCGTAAGTGCCTATAACCCGAAAGGGTAGTAAGACGCGGTGCTAATAATAATAATAATAATAATAATAATAATTGATAACTTAAATAATATATATTTCTTTTACTACAAAATATTATCTATAATATATCTTATATACGAAAAGTTTAAACATTAGTATTGTAAAACTAATGTAAAATCAAAGGTTGGGAATAGTCTTATATGTTATTCCAGGACATTCTCTACCAACGTAACAAAGTTTCATTCGGATACGTTCAGCAGTTTTGTTGTGATTGAGTAACAAACATCCAAACACACAAACTTTCGCATTTATAATATTAGTAAGATTACCTAACTCCATAAATAGCGAGGAAGATGTTTTGAACAATTGTGTGGTGGTAATAATAATAAATAGACCACCTCTGTGATATAGTGGTTGGAACTCCTGGCCCTGGCTCCAGATATCCTCGGTTCTAATCCCCGTCTAGTGGTTCGTAGTTCACAATTCATGCGTTTTGATTATAATTAGTAAATTGGTGTGATTTGTTGTCAGGTTGTAATTGTAATCACTTCTAATCACTTATGTAAATTTAATGAAGTATTGATTTAGCGTCATTGTTGTATATCAAACAGGGTGAATTCGCAATCCGATCATACGCGCTGCTATTTCACTTCTTAGGGAATTGGGATTATTAAAAGGGCTGTTTACGAAGAATTTGCTTCTAGAACATTCGAATAATGTAATGCAATCGTCTCTCGTCTTTCCCATCCTTGTCCTTCGAAAAGACTTTTTCTGGGTGGCCGATAGAGATAGAGAAGGATGATGCACCACGTAGCTATTTACAGTGAAATATAACGTAAATTAGATAAAATTTTAATATCATCACGTTGGATTAGATCTTATTGTATCTAGACCCTATTAATTGATCGAAAGGAACGTGTAAAATGCAATAGTTACACTTCATGTTACATTTCCAAATTTTCATCTGAATCAGCGGATCTGAAACTGAGTCAACTCAGCCCCGAGAGAACAAGGAGCTTTTGAAATAAAAAAAAAGTAGCAGTTCCAATCTAGAAAATTGAGACTAACGGGTGTGAGTTCGTTATACTGCTCACATGGCACCTTGTTTCCGCGGAGGGTGACATTATCTTCGTCGGCAGACGGCGGTCGCTCGGTCGATATAACTCGATTGAGGGATCCGCCTCAGTGGCGTAGTTGGCTAACGCGCTTGTCGTGTTGAGCTCGACTGCTGAGGACGGGGAGATCGAGGTTAGAATATCAGTCGGGTGAACTGGGGGGGGTTTTTTCTAAATGGTTTTCCACTCTCCCTCCACGCAAATGAGGGATCACTTCCTCTAATTCAACCTTCCTAATTCCTAATCCAATAGAGTAATTAGTACTTAAAGCGTATAACCCGAACGGGTAGTAAGACGCGGTGCTAAATATTATTATTATTCGATTGAGGGATCACACAATGGAGTTTTTTTTATTAATAAATATGGACAGTAAAATAAAATCAATCCGAACCCTCAACACAAATTTTATGTTTCTATGATTAAAGAAAAGCTGCTTTGGATCCCAACCATTCTCTCTAACTTAATTGTATGAACACCATAAAAAAGAAGTCACACTCAAAATAAATATTATATAACATACAAAATTTACTTTTATTAATCCCTTAAATAATAATAAGGATACAAAAACTAATTAAGCTGTTAAAGCTTGTAGGTGATATCTTCCATTAACATTACTCTCGGAGACTCAAAACAGTCGATAGGAGATAATTGACTGGTTAGATCGACCAGAGACTTCATTGACAATCACATTCTAATATTGTTAATGTTCAATCTGAACACAATTATTGTTCACTCGGTGGTCTTGGGGTAAAGTGTTTGCTTCAGGACCCTAAATTCATGGGTTCAAACCCAGCCGCTGTCAGCGAATTCTTCTTGAGCGATAAAAATCCGTGGCACAACTTCCTACGGAGGGGAAGTAAAGTCGTCTGTCCCGTGTTGATTGTAGCTTGTAAAAGAGCCCTGTAAGGTATGGGAAAATACCTTTTATGGCAACATTTGTAGGAAGTTTCGCTCTCGCTCATAGACATTCTAGTGTGCTGGTATTATCAGTTGGTTTAGAAAGTGCACGTCTATTACCTCAATAAATATATTACTGTTTGTACAACCGGCCCTTAGTTTATCTGATTTTGTAAACATATAAATCAGCTCTAATCGCTCTAAATATTTGAATCGTTATATTTTTTGGCGTAATCTTTTTTTCGTGTTATTTAAAAACTTATATGACGTCTCTTCTGAGTTTCACTCTCATTTTCAAGTCAAAAAGGGAAAGTAATAAATACATCAAATAGAATTGGATAGTTTGGCTAACTCATTAATATTAACATATTTATTAACTCATCATAAATATTGTCTAGCAAATATAATAGTACTATATTTAATTAATAATAGCTATTATATAATTGATACATTTTAATACATTTTACAAGCCTACTATTCTATAAACTACATTGTCGTATACTAAGTATTGAATTATAAATAATAAGCTGTGTTTAATAGATAAGTGATAATACATTTAATATGAATTATACTATATACAATATTTTATATAAATTACAAAGTATAAAAAAGTACTATGCAAGCCTTTATATTATATAACACACTATATTTAAAAAATAGTTTTCCTTTATTTAAAAAATGTGTTATTAAAGATGAAAACTTGCATAATACATATTTTTACTATTTAAGTCATGTATTTATATAACATAGTAGTAATATAGTGGACTTTATACAAGAATCTGAAAACGATTCATAAGACCTATTATTATTAGAGACTTGAATTTCTCGGTAAATAAAAGTGAGCCAAAGTGTAGAAATAAATGTTGAAAAGCTACAATAAACATTATGAAAAGAGGTTAAAAAAAATTGTTTTGGTGTATGCAGTATGCGTATATTATAACAATAAAAGTTGGTATATAATTAAATATTTGCCATTAACTGTAAATAATTATTAATTAAAAAGAGAAAAATACCAGTCTATCCACGAAATTAAATTCTAATTTATAATTTTAACATTGGAAAAAAAATGACTTCACAAACGAACGAATATTTTTCATCAAACTTACGATTATTTTATTTTTCAATTTAAAATGTTGAAATTTCCAAATTAAATGTGAAATGTGTTGTAATCATGATCAAACCAATAAACATCCAATTTATTTGAAATTCACGGTATGAACAAACAATAAAAAAAAAAAGATTCCAAAGTTGAAAAAGTAGTTTAAAACCTTAACCGTTTAGACGATTTATTTTTTTAAATCGCACTTTTTACAATCGTGAAAAGTTCAGGTATATCCCCGTTATCTGTTAAAAATTTGTATTTTCAATACAAGCCAGTTTATTTGATAGTAGCAATCAACCGATCACCAAAAAAAGATTGTGTTTTCATACATTTGAAGTTGTGTTGTTGTGTTCGAGAGCGAACATATTGCTTCCTGTTTTTATGAAGGTTCCAACCACCAGTAGTCCCGCGAATAGACCGACAGCTCTTCACTGTTTTTTGGTGACACTCCAGAGAGACTCCCTGTTATTGTTTTCCTGAGCCGTCGAGTCCCTTTACGACCAAACACATCCGCAACAAAATTCCCTCGACGAAAATTTCGAACGAGATGAAAGAGGCCAACTTTAATCTTTCGACTACGAGAAGCGAGATTCTGTTTGGTTTTTATGATAAAGGGTAAGGGGGATAAAAAAAGGATCGTGCAGATCGAATAAGGTAATGCCACCCAGGCCAGTTTGTGATATCAGCCCGCTTTCCCCTACACACTCTTCTTCCTTGGTCGAGTGGAGCATAGTTGGTGATTCAGCAATAAGTAAGCAGAGTATATATTACTAGCCATCCACCTTCTAAACAAATACGTAATGAAGTGGGGAGAGAATTGTCTACCTTAAATCAAGAAACGAGTTATTTTCCGCTTTGATTCAAACCGTACCTTAGTTCTTATTTTACTTAAAGTGGCAGAGCAATACATTTCATAATTAATCATTATATTAATATTATTATCACCACGGCTTACTACCCATTCGGGTTACACGCACTTACGCTAATGTGTAATGGTAGGGTGATTGTGAGATAAAATGAAGGACCTACAGTTTAACGTAGAATCCGAACCACAGTGGAGGCCTGGCATTCCCCACATTCACAAGATGTCTTGTCAGAGGTGAAGAAAGGGTTTGGTAATCAGATAAATCTGTGCCGGGACCGAGGACTGAACCCCGGACCCCAGCACTGAAGTCCGACACCTTACCCCGAGACCACCAGGTCACCATTAATCATTATAAAATTTTATTTATTCTGAATTTTCTGTTACGACCATGGGACAGACAGACACACACACACACACACACACATATATATATATATATATATATATATATATATAAAG